>NW_019060444.1:726948-766168 GCF_000696155.1 Zootermopsis nevadensis
GAGGTGCTGACAGTGCTTGAAAAATATAAAACAAGGGAGAACAAATGTGGGTTTCACGCGCCGGTTCTCCGAGTCTACCACGCTCCAGGGGGAATTACCTTAACTTTTAAAAAAGTAGGAGGGGGAAGGACGAGAAATAAAACTTTATAAAGGAGTTGGCCGCTTTATGGTAATAGACCGCTTAACTTGTGGCTATTCTGTTTTATAATTTCCATCTCAGGTCTTGCGTGTGTGTGCTGTAATGAGTGAGGTAGACGGAATGTGTGAAGGGTAACGTTGTTAACGCCGTCATTAATTTACAGTCCTTAAGGCACAGCCCATGGTGATGAGGTCCAACATTACAGCTACTCACCAGAGTCGTCGTTTGTAATACTAGTGATTTTGATGTCATTGACTGACAGCTGGTAATTTTACGAATATTGATATTTTATAATTGCAATTGAATATTTCTGTCTTCTGGGTTGTTGCGCTGTGTAGTCTGGTCGATTTTAACCAGACTACACAGCGCAACAACCCAGTAGACAGAAATCGTCATACTCACCACTGTGAAAACCTCTAATCTTACATAATTGCAATTGTTTTCCATAAGAAAACATATCCGGTTATATGAGTATTTATTGTAAAATATTCAGAAGACTTGTGTTTAAAAATATATTGATTTGGAAATAAATGATTGAATACAATTTTGGACTCATCTTCTGGTTTAAACGTTGTAAAAAGAAAACATACAATAATAGCTTTGAATGTCGTTTAGAATCCACTGTTGGACTTAAGTTTTTGATAGCTCTATGATGTGAGGTGAAAGGTAGGTTATTTTAACTGCGGAATTATCTTATATAAGCAGCGTCATGTCATAACTAATACATTAATTCTGAGTTTTGTATTAAAATTTATGTATATACAGCATTCAAATTGCATACTGTCACCTTTGTACTAAAAACATTTGGCACGCCCAACATTAGAGTTTCTTTAAGTCTTTGAAACAGGTGTTTGTAATTTTACGTATCTTATACTACGGTGTACATCCTAATTAAGTGAAGAAAGGTTTTAAACCTACAAATTGACTTGAATTGCTCTTTAGTATCTAGTATAATATAGCAGTAACTGATAGTTCTCTCCTCATCTTCCTGTTTCAATCTGACTCGTGTATTTAGGAGTCTTAATCCCTTGTCTCCTTGGAAATAGATAGCTGTGCCATTGACTACGGACTAATCCGAATCGCGGGATGGGATATCCGCCCTTACTGTAGCGGCTTAGAGAACTGCTTATGCGACTCTTACTACATTGGGTAGGAACTGAAGGTCTACCAGAGAACACAGGTCTCTGAATTAACGAACTAAAGTTTTCAGGACTATGGTACAGAAGTATAGGACGTTTCTTTAAATGGGAAAAAGTAAATATGTACAATACAGATCGGTAGAATATTCTATTTTCTGAAAGATAAAAAGTGAAGGAAGTACACAGATTTAAATTTGGCCACATATTTTACATTTAAGGCGCTGATTTTATTATATTATAACTGGCAATCAGTTGTATTGATTATAACTAATTTTTTAACCTACATTTGTTTCGTAATAGGAGCAGAACTGAAGGAAACAAGACAAGATAACGATACATTTTCTTGAATGTCTGGAAGCGAAATTGATTTATGTACCGTGTTTTGTATTTAAACTGGTACAAATTAGGAGAATTTGTTTATTATCGAAAAATTAGTGAAATTAATTCCGGGTTATTTATAATTAACTTCTGAGGTGTGTAATAAGCCAGTGGTGCCTATTGGGATATTATATAATTGAAATTTACTAAGCACGTATTCCATCAGAATTATTAGATATTTGATGTAATAAAATATAATTTTTTTGTTTTTAATTTTGTTTGTGTGGTTTATTTAACGACGCTATCATTCTCTGGGACAAAATTTATCGTAAAATAGTAGATTGTGATAGAATAATTAGTATGTGGAAGGAAGTGTTGGTCGCCTCATTAAGGAGGGCCTGCTATTCTCGCACTTGTTCGAAGGGTCTAAGATAAGCCATGAAACATTTCAGGATAGCCGGCCTCTGGGCCTATATGAACGCAGAACCTCCTGAATACAAATCAGGAGTTCTAACTACCTGACCGCGTTGTTCTCCAACACATTTGCTAAGTGTTTCCTATGCGAAGATTTTGTGTGTAAAACCTTTTTTTTGTAATCATAGTCTTTTAGCCTACCAAAATTGTGTGATTATATCATTTCCTCTGTCGCCATATGTACTATATCAAATTATATACATTACACGACATTATCATTTATCTTGTGGAAAAATTATGAAGTGTTGCTTACGTGTTTTAAGAAGGGTTTTCATTGCGAACTTCTTCATTCGAAAAGTTAATCTGTTTCTGCTAAAATATATTATTGCCACAACAAACCAAACTGCATATCCGTGTGAAGATTTATGGAAATAACAACATTAAATTTGTTGTCGAAGACAAAATAATCGGAAGTGTTTTTTTTATACTTTCACCAGGTGAAATCCTTCTATTTCCTCCTTGTACGAAAGCTTCAAGCTCTGAGTATAATAACTGATGAACGCCATTATAGTTGTCCGAGTTCTGACGCCGTGTGATCTTGTAGGCAGATAATGGCGAATAGGAAGAACGTACTGTCTTAATTATCAGCTGAAATTTGTGTATCCTACCTGACGTAAAATATTGTCAGTGGCCTCCTCCTTTCTTATCTGTCCCAATTTTTATTATTCAACAATGTGAAATTGAAGAACAGCTGTTAAGTGAAGTAAGGGCCATGAGTTGAGAATTCTTTTAATAGGCACGAGTGAGATTTCTTCATGTCCGTGTCGTCTGTAAAAGTCTATTTAATTCGGAATATATTTCTAATCATGCTACTACATTTTCGAAACATAACAAATTCTTACTGCTTCACAAATTCAGAGGTCTTCAGTCACAAAATGGGGTATTATTCTGTGAAAGTAGCTCAAGATGACTTTAATGAAAATTAATATAAACATAATTTAGCGTTGATTTAAGAGGGTGTAATTTTTAATTAAGAAAGGAATTTTGACATAGAAGTATTCACGCAGTAATTTCTAGCTCCACTGTATATTCAGCAGCTTTATAAACTCTTCTCACAGAACCCTTCACTTGATATGGTTCGGTATATGCCGTTCGTGAGATTGAAAATTACTCGGTTGGCTTCATAGTACAAGTGAGGTTCCAAGGCAAACTTGACTCCTACTATGTATACATTTCTTAGAGTTACTTTGAAAGTCTTATGAAGTCGTTACTTTTGAAAAGTCGATATATTTTCTTTATTTTTCTTCGTTTCTTTACTCTTTTCTTCATTCCCTTATACGAGCTACGGTGATTAGCTCAGTAAGGAAAGATGAAAAAGGAGACATTTTTAGGGGGCAGTAAGGGTAATTTACAAATAGAAAATAGGGGTTCATACGGGGGAGAATCTGCTAAACTTTCTTTTAACTGCCTTAAGATGAAGATTGGCCACTTCTGGGCTATCTTAGCGGATAAAAAGAACTCCTCGATGGATTCGTTATGTCTTAATTCAAAAGACTGCGTCCTAAGCGATTCTCTTTAGTCATGAGTGTCTTCTCTCATTTCTTCCTACCTAAAGCTTTTTAGCGCATGCTCAGATTTTAATGGTTAATAAAATTCTCCTGACGTCACCTGTCACTTCGATCTTTTGTTATTTTTAAATCACATACGAACTTCCGTCTTTTTTGAGTTTTAATTTAGGCTTAATTTGGTACTAGTTTTTCATGATAACTAGAAGCAATAATTTATATCCTAGGTAAAAAGCAGAATCAGTAATTAGTCTCATTCGAATATTTACGTAATTAATATCAACGACTGCGCCCTCGCTGTAGCCTAGTAAATGGTTTTAACATAGAAAGTTTTATGCAAGCCTATTTTTCACATTTATGACTCTTTCAGAATAGTTAAATTACTCCTTGCGATAACATGTTACTTATTTTATATACTTGTTTTTGCACGTTGAAGGGTTTTCGATCAGTTTTAGAAAATAGATATGGTTTCGTAAACATTATATACGATCAAATTAAATCAAGTCTCTGCTTGCGGTTTCCAATGCTGATATTTTTATAACGCTAACCTAAGAGGCTAGGCTTCTTTCGAGGAATGAAATCTGACGTTTTCAATATTTGAAAATGGGCAGTTGAATTATATAAAATGTACAAATTATTTTCGCAGTGTAACACAAAAACATTTAAAATGGCATAAATATTTTATGTTGTTTACAGTTTGTTGTGTAAAATAAAATGGGAACGTGATAATGCTTTCTCGGCCCCATTCACTTTCTACTGGACGAGATGGACTTTACACATTTTTAAAATATTTTAACATCTCAGCCTTTCCTTTATCGTTGAACGAGTTTAGAAACTACGTTCTGTGAAAGTTTTATCCTTATTGTAATATGATGGGTTTATCCAAAAATAATACACATTTTATCAGGACCATGAAATAAAGATTAATTTGTATTAAAATTAAAAATCCGTGCCTTTATATGAAATTTAATTTTAACTAAACCGTGTGTGAAGGTTTAGAGCGGAGTAATTTGCCTCAGGATAATGTCAGGTGAGAGAATAGTGCTAATGAGGGAATATGAATAGCTGGAAGACTATTATTAGCTTCCCAAAATTGTACGACATCTTGATAACTTCTTAAATATGGTTACATGTGATTTTATTGTATTGTTTGTAGAAACAGTTGCTGGTCGTACTTTGGAATCACTGCTCTGAAAGATGACTTCATAGAATGTAAATGAGGCAGCCATTGTCAGTCCAAGACTCGTGACACTATAACCTTTATTTAAACGGTTTGAAAACCGTTTTCTTGGGTTTCTTCTCTGTTTACATACTGCCCCTTTCGAGGACACTTCTGCCTTCTTAGGTGAAATATTTTCTCACTCCAAAAAGTTCTCTCCTGCCCATAGGAAACTTTAACACGAAGTTTGAATTTCAAGTAACACAGACTGCTCGCCAATTCTGTCTCACTTACTGCCCCCCTGAAGTTGTCTGCGTGTTGGGTCAGACAACTTGAATGCTTCAAGCTGTATCTTGGACGATAATTTGGAGGCTTCCTTTTCTTCACAGTATCATTTTTATTCAAGAACATTGCTGAACTAATTAAGGTTAGATCAGAGAAATACTGTACGAAATGTGTTAACATGTCTTGCGTTTTCTTGTTAGTTGTCTGGTATTTTGAATATTCTGTTTCTTTTGCAAACTCAGCCTGGAAATTCGGCAGCCACACATATTTACACAGAGCGATGTATTGTACAAGGAATCAAATACTAGAGTAGACGAGTTCAGTACAGTGCAGTTAAAAAATTAGACACTAGTGCAGACTTCCAAAATGAGGGTTCGTGTACTTATCGAAATGTCAACATCAGGTCCAGAAGTAGCATATGCATTGTATTTACAGTCTAGCCTTATACTGTACCGTTTACAAAATAGGAGTAAAAAAAAGAAATCTGCCAAATTTATGTTAAATTCTGTCATCTCACTCCTACTCCACAGTTTTGAAAAGTACAAACGGAGAGGATAAGCTTACTTTCATTTTGGTTCCATAAGGAAGTGACTACAAGACTACATATTTAATGTCATTTCGTCCAGACAGAAAATTTAAGTTGTAACTAATGTAAGACATCCAACCGAGTTAATATTGTTGCGTTTTCTAGGACAATCATTTCAGCGCTTAATATTCACGATGAAGCAAGGGCTTTCGTGAGCCACACGCGATGCATTACGGAAGAATACTGTGGAAAAGCAATCCCAGGAAGTAATTAATTGCACGATGATACACTTCCGCAAACCAAACCATGTAGGAAGCTGGGGATAAGAAGACTTCTTGACCTCTGTTTCTACTTGCATACGAGGTGCGATCGGAAAGTTTCAAGACTGCGCGTATAAAAACCCGTACACTTATCTCAGGTATTAAATTAATCCATCACCCTCGAAGTAGTTCCCCTGGGAGTGAACACAACGATCCCAGCGCCGCTGCCAAGCCTGGAAGCATCCCTGGAAATCTTTCTTTGTCAGCCTGTCAAGCACCATCTGCGATTCTGCCTGAATCTCTTCTATCGTCTCAAATCTCCTTACCTTTAGCTGAATTTTCATCTTTGGGAAGAGGAAGAAGTCACACAGAGCTTAGAAAGGAAGTTGGGGTCGGATCTTGCAAGATCTTTGAGCTCCTGACAAACGAAAAGTCGATTCTGCTTCTGGTCCTCAGACAGGAACCTTGGCACAAACTTGGCTGCGATGCGTCGCATGTGGAGTTCTTCCTTTAGAATCAGCTCACAGGTCCCATAGCCTATCCCAACAATGTCGCACAAGTCGTACAAGTGATGGTACGACGTCGATCTTCGTAACAGTTTCGGGCGTTGTGCTCGAAGATGGTCGTCCAGAACGCTCGTCATCATCGACAGAGGTTCGGCCATTTTTAAAACGTGAATGCCACACAAAAGTTTGTGCACGACCCATTGCGGACTCCCCAAATGCTTGCTTTAGCATTTCACAGGTTTCCGTAGCCGTTTTGGCGAGTCTTTGGCAAAATTTGATGCACACGCCATTCCGAAAGCGCAGGAGGGTCGGTGTAATGCACTACCAAAACGCCCGTAACTAAGAAACAAATGCTAATTCGATGATGCCGGCTGGCACACCGATTCACTATGAATGTAGGCCGCACCCCCTAGCAGCAGAAGCTCGTACTACATCCGGTTCGCACTCTATTGACACAGTCTTGAAACTTTCCGATCGCACCTCGTAAATCCAAAAATTTAAACAAAATAGACAATTATTTTGACTCGTTTTTTTTTAGCGAAAGAATATTTTTATACCTGCACAGCTGAACGTTCTGTTCATCTAGTCCAATTTCTGTACAGTATTTTTTTACTGTTCACAGCTATTTGTTGATTTATTCTTATCGTAATATTTTGAAATGCAAGTATCGGCGACTACACGCGTTACTTTCTGTACTCTGCTACATCTAAAAGATTAATTTTTTACATAATTCTCTGCTACGTTCCATTCTGCAATTATACAATACAAAAAGCCCTAGACCCTCTCAGTTTCGAACTTTTACTGCTCTTCAGTGCTGATGAACCAGTCTTCTAAGACCAAACTTCCTAAGCATTGTTTAAATATTTAATTTTCTATCTGTCTTCAGGAGATACGTGGGTGTGGAACCAACTTCCGTCCTTTATGTTACCATATTCACAATTCCTGTTTTTTTTACAATTTTATGAACGTTAAGTGATGTGCTGAAGCAAACCGCGAGATACATTTATGATTAGGGAACATGATAAACATCTTCACGTACAATCGTTGTTGCCTTAGGATTCTTTCGAACCGACAACCCTGGATAAACACCTCAAAGAAAACCCAGTAACAATAGAAATTACAGGTCTGTAATAAATAGCTCATTAGTTGTAGGTCTGTATCTACATTTTATTAGCTCTTGTGATTACTTGGCGTTCATTATGATGGTCATTCAACGGTTATAATAATTGAACTGATGCAGATTCATTATTTTAATGCAGTTGACTCCATTGATTCTTTGGATACGTTCTGTACAGTGATTCGTTGAAGTCGATAACTAACATAGAAATTAATTTCTATCCTGCTGACCTACAGGTCGAAGTTTGGTTTATTTACTACTGCACGTTGTCTGGCGTTGTGTGTGACACTTTGCTGTCGAACACGTCCATCGTGTCCCACAGCCGGGCCGGTATAAAGAGAATATCGACAGCTGGAAGCATCAAGCGTAGAGCCAAGTGACATTAACGTCAGCAGTCATTACGAGTCCTGTCACAGCCCGACGTCTGAATGTAAATTTTTTCTCGCCCTCTTTTTTATTTGCACTGGTATCGCCACCACATTCTAATTTAAAATGGAAGCTGCTACAATAAGAGATATTTTTCGAAGCCCTGTCTTCAACTTTCTCACAAATCTCACTCCAAGCTAGAAGAAAGGAATATGCAGTCGACGTGGTCTGCATTAAATGTCTTATGTTTACAAAATATGGTTTCCGATCATCTGATTGAAACAGAAATTCGTTTAAATGTAATATCCTGTTAACAAATCACTTACTCGACATGCTTCCAAGCATAGGGATTTATTTTTATACGTTCCTCTTCTTCGTCCATGGCTTAGTACTGTCAAGCGTAGAATTTATTTCGTCGTCCAGTTAATTCATTCTCTAACGCTATCACCGAATGTCGCGACCGAGTGGTTAACACTCTCGAATCGTGTTCAGGACCTTCTGGGTTAAAATCTCCATCCTGGAGATAGGTATCGTGGCAGACGTTTTCTCGTAATTTTCCTCAGTCCTTCCAGGCGAATGTCGTGAATAGTGCTTAAATTAGACCATATCAATGGTCTGACGATGTAGGCGGGAAGCATCTCAGAAACGTCGGCAAACTTTCGCCAGTCTGCAAGGCACAACTTCCCAGAAGACAGTCGTCTTCATGCTCGTCACATTAATAATTTAAAATCTTACCATATAATTAATATAACAATTTTAAATGATCAAAACTGATGTCGGAAATTTATTTCATCTGTTGACAATTTTCCATTTTGTATTCCATCATATTGTATATATCAGTGTTTTTAAATGTTACCGCACCAAAATTAAAGTCTTCAAGTACTGTATGATATGGTATATGACAGGTCTGTGATAAAATTTATTACATTGGAGACACTCAAGTTTTACCACCAACTACTTTCAGTAAGAACGCACGATAGAAAACTGAGTAATCAAGTTTATCATCTTATATGTTTTATTATACTTATGTTTATTTATTTATTTATTTTGTTTTGCACATAAGGATAAATTCTGAAACTAAATATTAATTACTTGTTGAATGACTGAAGCTCCTAAACATCTACACGGATTTGTTATGTGTAAGTGAATGTCGCAGCTGCAAGTTTTGGTACATTAATCCTGTTAAATAAAATATTTGCTCCGGAAATAATGCCGTATGAGAATCTAGATGTGTGTCTGTTCAGATTATTTTTTGTGGTGAAAGAAATGGTATTTATGCTAAAATAACTTGAGTTAATTTATGAGAAAGTAATTAATCTTTTAGGGGTAAGTTCATTTATTTATTTACCTTAGCCAAAATAATTATAGTTTATTGGGATTCACATGTATCTCGGAAAAGACGAGCCCTTTACGAAGTGTTTTAAATGATTTACGTCTTATAATGGACCATGATCGGAAATGTGATGTCAAGATACAGACCCTTGTTTCTTTATAAAGATAAAATACGTCCAGTAGGACATCAGGTTACGTAGAGTGAGAATGGAAGTTTGATAGACCGGATTAGAGCAGTCGTAATTTGTGACCAAGCAGATGCTGTTAATATGAATTGACGGGTTTGACATCATTAACGATTTTAGCCTGATGAGCATGAATACATTTTCAGAGAACCGAAACCTCGCGGTGACCCTTGCAATGCGCGAGGTCGCAGAATTGTTCATTTCGCGCGACGGTCCGTGGTGTAGAACATAAACATGTTTCAGCTGACAAAACACTACGGACGGGCTTGCGTTGTGGAGTGTGAGTTTGTCAATTACAAATTGACTTGTTTATTTACATACTTCTGTGACATTCGAGGCAGGAGAAATGTTTAAGTGATGGATGCGGTTGTACGATTCTCAAAATCTAAATAGGTTTACCAGAATGTTGTAAAAATACAACGCCTGCTGCATGCTTGGAAGCGGGTCCTTCCCAGTAGCCTGTTTCAGTCCCATTAAGCAAGCGGACAGGATTTGTGTAGGATGGGAGCATTATTATTTCTCAAGTTCGATAACTGATATTGGGTAACGATATCCTATTAAGTAACACACCACGAAGATGTATTTGAGAGGGAAGCCGCGCGTTGACTTCTAAAGTAGGTGGAGGTGAGTTATTTTCACCGGTCCATGGCACCCACCGGAAAAGAGCTGGAGGCGATCTGAATTCTGTCGAAAAAAGGCCTGTCCCAGAAATCGAATCCCGATCTTCAGTATCTATACTTAACTATCCCCCCCCCTCGATTTTATGTATTTTATATTTTCCAGTGTGGCTCAGAGTTTAATATGGACTACGTTGTCTAGTTTAATGTAATAAGACAATCACGTTTAAAAATACTACTTGGCACTCATTCCACTGAGAAATCTCTTGAATTTAATTTTTAAAATTTGTAGTTACGTTGAACATCGGTCAATGAGAAACAAAGTTTTTAGGAATTTAAAACATTACATTGGTGACACGCCAGAAAATCTTTCTTACGTACATGGTTGTTGGTATAAAGGTCCTAATTTCATTAATTTTTATGTACGGACAAATCTTTAAACTCTTACGTAGTATGTGCGTATTCATTTAGCTCGGGCAATAGGAAATTTGTGCCTAAGTTGATAGAGACAGGAACAAACAGTCGATATTTGTGCTCCGAAGATCGCTGCAAGTACTTGGATTAAGACGGTACTACTTACGCCGTGCGATGGTATAGCGTAACACTTAAAACTGAATATTTTCGAATTCCGGTGGTGCACCTGGTACGTTACGTGTTTCCAATATTGCAAAGTGATTGAGCTGAATATAATATGAATCAACCGGCTACATTAAGCAATATTAAAGAAGAAAGATTAATGAGGAAATATGGAAGATATTTCTGACCTAACGCCAACACAGAATATTCTGTCGGCTTCACTTAAATTTTAATTTTTCAGTTCAGCGAGTCTTGTAATTGGATAGATATTCCACGCTGTAACGATGGATGCACTGTACTTACGCTTCATTCAGTCAAATCATATGGAAGATCAAGGTTAGATTTATTAAAATAATGCGAAGGATATCATTACATAAAATGGTATTGAGCCGGTCACGGCCGCTACACTGTTCCTGGGATCATAGGTTCGAATCTCACTCCAGGAATTAATAGTATTTGCATAATTTTATGTGCTATGCTGCCCCGTGGAGGTTGAGTAGGTCCCTCTGTCCAGAGTGACGAAGGCCCATGACGGGTAATTACGCATTTAATTTATGAAAGGATAGTTTAAATGTCGAAGATAAATACAAATTACAAATTCTCTGGTAACGTTTCTCATTTGTTTTTGTTATGTACCTAGTTGGAACCTCGGCCGAAGTACCAGTTGTCTGCTTACAGTGTTTCTTTTATATTCTCATTTCCTCAAATAAATGCGTTTTTGAAATAGTTCACGACCACTTTCTGTCTGATCATTTCCATTTAGCCTTCGTAAACCCTCATCATGTAGGACTGTATTAGCCTGTTCAGTTTGTAAAGAATCAATAATATCAACGAAGTAAGAACGATTTGTTAACTGAACTCTTTGGTAGTGTACAGCTCCTTTCTGATTTGTTTGAATTGTTATATAAAATGTTATGACTAAAGTAGTTTGTATGATTTTTTATTTGGCAGTCTTGTGACGTTAAGTTGGAAATGTTCATACTACATTCCCTCTAATATTAATTTTCAATTTTGTCGTAATTTAGTTATCATCGTCCATGAATTTTTGTAGAATAATTAAAAATACCAACTTCCGAGCCACCTGGTCCTAATAATCAATATGTGTACGGTTACTAATAACGAAATCATGAGTCGATTACTCAGACTGGTGGACAACAGAAATTTCTCCACATTATCGATTGATTTGTAGGTTATTAAATAAGGTTGTTATAACTACCAACGTTATGGAACTGATACTAGAAGAATTTTAAAGAAAGATGTCGTAGCCTCTTTCATGACAGTATCCCAGCATTCCCTTGATGATACTGGGGACGACCACGGAACACTACAGGACAGCTGGTAGCCCAACCAGAATTAGAACATTGTCCCTGCCGATGAAAATGATACAGATACTATTTCCATTGTACGTTAATGAAACAGAATTATGTGTTACGTTATACGTTGTGTAAATTAAAATGTGAATATTTAAGCTGTAACTTTAAATACGTGTCATAAATTACTGAGGTAAGCAGGAAACTTGATTTTCAAATGATCCGTTGAGTTTGTTGTCGAAGATGGACAAAACGTTTTTAAAGATTGGCAACCCTTGAATCAATTAATATACACTACAAATAAATTTGAATGGGTGTTACCGTTATGCTTCAGTAATACATGTCGAGACATGGCGCGCGCTAGCATAAATATAAATGATACCCATCGCTATAAAGAAACACAAAAATCTCGATAAGCCTTTAATTAACCGTTGCATGTAATCACTCATAGGCAGCTCTTACGCGAGTAGTTCGTTGTTGCATGTTCACCATGAATGTCTTTTGTGTGATCGATTTTAACGAAACTATGCGCAGAATGTTAATTAATATTCAAGCTGACATTACAGGAGTGACCAGATTTAGTTAGTAGAGACAAGGAATGAGGCGCTATAATTCACGTGAATTGAATTATAGAAGCAAATTAAATTTAGGATAAAAACAACTGAGTAGGTTAGCTACTTTCGTATGGGAAATTTGCCAACATGCACCATAGCCTTAATTAGCACGTAACTAGCGAAATATATTGCAGAATAATATAACGCATGTGCTAAATAGAATCTGCATTGCAGCTAGTTTCATATTATTCGTTGAATATGTTGCTGTATACTTAATGCTAATTCTTTTTTTTTAAAAAAAAGACCAAACATGACTTTCATTTGGTTGCTGATTCATGATGAGTTTCCGCCTGTATTTAGGTGACCTTCATGCGCTGATTTTAGTGACAGGGCAGTGACAGGATATTCTTTACAATGATTAGCACTCGTGCTTGTATTATCTGCAGTTTCTGGTACAGATTCTAGTTCATAGAAACAGGCTACTCTGATTTATTATTTTCGTTGTTTTATTTAGTACCTACAGACAGATGTTGCTATAGTGTCCTTAATTCGTTTCAGTTTCTGCCCAATAAACGATTCTACTCTTCTACACTGATAGACCTAAAAAAGAATTTCAGGAAGATTTGATAAACTAAGATACCATAGGAAAATCGCATTTAAATAGAAACACATAATTTATTACTAATCGTTTGAAAAGTATGTTTTGTGGACCCCTCTTGGTTTACAACTTCTACTCATATGATGAAATCTATGAACAGTTGTACTCGAACTACGTGTCTCTTGTCCTGTTCTGTTGTGCAGCAACGTAGTTTACCATTCTATACTTTTATTGTGTTTCGATAACTAACAACGCAATTAGGAAAACACCCAACTTCCACCCATTGTCAGCATCCAGTAACATTGTCAACATCAGTCAACTAAAGCATTATATTATTGTGTCAATTGTGAATTTGAAAAATGTTTAAATTAACTCGGATGAATAGTAGTAAGACAAATGAGATGTCATTAGATATACTTCGGTCGAGATGCAAAGTATGCAGATACGTTTAATCATTATAATAATTCGACTAACTGTTAAGGATTTATATTATTTTTATTAGGTAATTTCTTATTATGGTCTTGGAGACGTTGGGCTTTGTGTTACGTTAAACGTCCGTGGCGTGTGTGTTATTGCCCCGTGTTCTAGAAATATTTAGAATGAGAAGGAGTGAGCGAGTTGCCCCAAAACAAAGAAACTACGGATACCGAAAAAAAAATACAAGAAGCGTGAAAGAAATTAAATAAGCAAGCGGTTTTACCGAGTTTCTGTGATAAACACAGCACACAGCAGAACGAGCATCAGGGCTTCATCTCCTGTCTCCATTGTTGTTCATATGTACGAAGTTTAATCACATTCCAGCTGATGTTATAGCACAGTCGCTGGAAAGAGACGCTGAGTGTTCGGATGCTGGACATTCCTGAACTGCTCCTAGTAATCAGGAAGGGTAGCGTCTCCGTTGTTTTGATGACGAGGACGACACCACCACCGCCACGCTCTTGGAAAGTTGTACTGTTCGCTCCGTAGAATTCTAATCTCATTTAACAACCTAACTCAGACCCCCTTCCTTTTACCAACTAAACCCACCCACCCCCAAACAGACGCAAGTGAGTTTACTTTTACTCGCCTGTCTCCTTCTGTCTTCTATTTTTACATCTTTTTTTTAGTCCCTTCCAAACTTTTTTATTTCGAAATAACTAAACCGTGATTTTGTATACATGCACCTGCAACGTTTTGTGTATACAACACGCAGCACACAAATGTCAGTAACGTTTTCTGACCAGCTGTTCTGTGTATAAAATATAAATGTTAACGCTCTGTTCTTGAGTTCCCTGAATGTCTGCTCAGTTCGTGGTTGTGAACTTACTATGCCTTGTAACATAAGATATTTAATGTTTAAGGTTTAATGAATAGTAATGAATTAAACCGGATTGAACGCCCTGTAGGAAATAAACTAATTTTATGTAAAATCTGTTGTATGTATAATGGTTTAAATTTTTATATACTTAATTTAATTAAAATAAATTATAACAACCAGTCTTCATACCGACTGCATTTGAGCTGTGTACTATTTGAGTTGTGTCAAATTCACATCACATTGTGCCCTCTTCGTTGGTCATTATTTAAGCCTTGTCTCCCAAATGCGCAGTTTTCACGTGAGATTCCCCTTCAAATATTTTTATGAGTTCCATACATCACTAGCGTGAGCTGCGTATGCAGCCGTAAAAAACGCCCTTAATATAAACTTAATTAACTTAAAAGGACCACTTTAGAAACGCGAAATACATTCCACACATATTTTGTTTTATTCCAGGGGACAGTCTTGTTAGGAAGTGAATGAGGAACAATTCATTGTTCTTCGTAAGTGAAAGTATTTAACGAGTATATAATTGGAAAAATAAAGGGAGATGAATTGTGAGGAAGAGACAGAAAGTACAGAATATGGAATGAAGAAAATAAAACTGATTGTAGCGGAAAAACAATGTGTACTAATGATCACGTGAGTGTGTGGGTTAGTGGATGGATGGACGGACGGACGGATTGATGGATATATATAGATATTTTATATGTGTGCGTGGCAACTACGCATTGCTTCTCTCAAAGAGAAACTCGGAACGCTAACGACTTAAGTCCACACATCTTAAGTACAAAGCCGCCAAATTATTTATTCGATACTATTGTCTCCGGCTTCGGCGTGATCTACCAGTTTCTCATTTGCTGAAGAGTAATTTCAAAGCTGAATGAACAATGGATATGACAAAGAGGAATTCGAGATGGAACGACTCTTGTACTGGTATTATTAAAGCTGACTGTATCAGACGTCTGGTAAAAGACAGAGATGCCAAGACTAACACGGATGGAAGTTAGGTGGAGCAGAAATGTTCAGAGACTTTCTTCATTTTAACTACTGCCGGCGAACAAGGAGATTAAGAGTTTATAATTGAAGTGATCGAGAGAGGTTAGTAAAAAAGATTGAGAGAGAGAGAGACGAACAGGACTGAGAGGCGTAAAAGCTGAAACTTATAGTTAGACTGACGGATGTTCCACACGAGTAAAACCCTACTTGGGCATATATGCAACTCTGAATTTTGATGAAATTGGTTACTCTGGTTTAAGTTTATCGTTCGGTATTACTAAGTTCATGGTCTTGTCCATCGTCTGATGTTCAAAATACGTTTCGGAGACTGTATCTGTTTCTGTAATCAGGTGAAAAAGGAAGGGGGACATACTCAGTTGGGTCCGTTTGAAAGAGCTAAGTCCATTCGCAGTGATTTTCTAACCCTTTAGTATTAAATTTATCGTGTTAACACATGCGGAGGTTTCGTATTGTCTATCTGTAATCTTCTTACCATTTCTCTTATTAATGAGGTTACGATATCCAGTGATATAAAGGAATACCAGGAGAAGTGGAGAAATCATTTTTACTTGATTCCAGATTTCGGATTAATAAGAAGTTTCAACTGCAGACGTCCAGTAAAGCGGAATTTAGGAAGACCACAGTGAGATATAATGAACAATTTGTGTTATCTCGGAACAGATATAATGGGCCTAATGCTTCTAATATATGCCTATAAATATTTGTGTACGAGTTTGATAGAGTATGATCTTTATATTTGGTCTTTATTAACTATTATTGCACGGAACATATTAAGATAATTTCAATTTTTTTACTTTGTTTGCTCGAGAGAACATGAATCTGAAGATGACTATCTTCTGGGTTGTAGCATCTTGTAGTCTGTTAGAACTTTACCTAGTTTCACAGGTTCTTGTTGCCTCCATCGTCAGGCTTCATCGCTCTGATGATGGAGGCATGGACATTCACTCCGTATATCGTGTGTGTCTCATGATTATATATGTGTGTATTAAACCAACGTGATAGCTGGTCATGTTTATTATTTTGTGTGTCAAACGGAGAGTAATTTATAAAGAAATGAATACATCACTAAAAATACAATTTACTTACAACTCATAGCGACATTAGGCACTAAAACTGTTTTGATGGTCATCATATTTTCCAGATTTGTGTCAGAAAATAAATTTGTTATTATCTAAATATGTTTAGTGTATGATATAATTCTAGTAGGATACAGTAATTTATCAGAATGGTTATATGTAATTAATATATAGTATGTGTTGATTCCTCTTCAGCCACGTATAGTTAATTTCATACTTCGTAGAATGTTATGGAATACCAATAACTCATTCTCATGACACGCTGTACTATTGAACTCTCCATAGTGCTTTGGGACAAAATTTTTATTCCGAAACTTGTTATAAAATGTATACTCGTGGGTTATCATTTGTTTCTTTGACTGTGTTTAAATGCAGAGACATGGAACAAAATTAACCATGCAGATGTACAAATTACTGTGGCCCTGCACTTTCAAATACGCTGTCATGTGATCACCTTTTTCTTTGAGCTGTTTTCGGATTTTGCGTATGTTCCGTTGTTAATATTTATTCTAAAGAGGCTGAGCACCAAGTCAAACAAAATACAGGTGCTGAGTTCTTAACCACCAGAGAGTCTGTCACTTTTTGAGAAAACACATGAAATTGTAAAGCTGGCTGAAGTTTGGAAATAATATTTTAAAGGGATGCACTGCTCTTATATTGAATTGATCTTAATTAGAAGCCTGATTCATAAACACAAAACCTATTGATCTCTGTGTAAATGTTGTGTGTATGACTTCCAATAGCGAAATGTGTACTAACCATCTAATTAGCTACATATCTTTATAGGTAACGACATTTATTTAGAAGCCAGTAGTGTTTTAATTGGAGCATTTTAACTACGTCAATATTACGAACATAAATGTTATCTAAGTCTCGATTTATTTCCAACTCATTCGTTGTTCTTTTGTTGCAAATGCCATGTCCCGTACTCAAGTACTCGAAACTTGCCTAATTAAGGATCTTTAAAAGGGGATAACATGTGTTGGACACTTTCAGAAACGTTCCAACTCTGAAATTTACTGCGTTCCAGGAAACGGAATGATAATTTTTTCTCTCAGTATTTTTAACTAAATTAGCGTCGTTCAAACAGGGTGATGGAAAAATAAAATATCCTCTCAAAATGTTAACTTCCAAACGATGTGAAGAAAGCTGTGTATGGGTTACACTCATTTATTCATTTTCGTTCATTTTTCTTCACATTTGTTCCTCCTGAATTCTCCATCTTTTTTCTTTCTTTCTAGTGTGCCCCCCCACCCCCCACCGAATTAACTTTCTCTTTATTTTTGGCCCGTCTCCACATTTGGTTACGTTATCCAGACTCTTTCCGTAACCCTATAAAACTCGCATTTCAGTCGAACTAACAGATTGGCTTGGATGTAGGTTTTCAAACTGATGGCTAAATGGTTTGGAGGATAAAATTATGGTGTAATTTGGTAGCTGACATTGTCATTTGTCTTCCTACCCCCTTCGTGTCTACCCTTCTATACCCCTTTCAGAAGGTTAATTTAAAGCATAAATGCTACTTTTTTACATGTGAATATAAGAAATCAAAGGATGAAGACTTTTTATACCCCACTTGTAGAATTATTTTCATTCGCTCTTGAGACCTTTTGTATTTTAGAGCAAGCAATAATTTGAACGTTTTTCTTCTAATTTCCATAATGAATTGTAAGAACTTTAATATCACTTAACTTTCATGAGAAGCTATAAAATTAATTCAAAGTGATCTTAAAACCTTGAATGTCGTGCAGTGTTAAATATTTATCTAAAATATATAAAATCATGCGTGGTCGAGGATGTGCTGAGCGTATTTCAAAGTGTAAACAGTTTTGTTTGTATGCATGGTTTTATATATTTTAGATTAATTTAATTACATGTCGATTTTCTAAAATAATTATCGGAGCTAAGGGTCAAACTCGAAGAATCACGACTAGTTGCGCTCAAATTCATATAGAGTTTGTCATAGTACGAAGATTAGTACACTTAGCGGGAGAATGAATGTGTGTAATTTATATGTTCGTACATGCATGTGGGCATATGCATGCAAAGTTTTTGGTAAACTTTGGCAATGAATTTTTATCAACCACTTTTTCGAATACTTCTTTCTTTCTCAAGAAATGCAGTCTTATATATCGTTCCAGATATTTATGTCTATTTAACATCTGACTCTTTTGAGTAGTGTCTTTCTTCGGTACGTACAGTCACTGATCAAGAAATTAGTCAGCTTTCATGGAACCCGATGGTTAATTACAGTGTAAATGAGTGTCGGACACTGTTTCTTATCCTGGCCCAGTTAAGCCACCCTTAAACCCTTTAAAATGTGGTACTACGTTATATATTTTTCTACCTTTAATGATATTCCTATGCCTTTCAAGGCCTCGTTTTGTATCTCATAAATTTGCTCTTTATTAGACGTTTGTTACAGTTACGTGTTTGTATTGTGTTGAAAGCTAAACATTCCACAAGGGAAGCTTACCTGTGCAGCGTGTTATGACTATATAGTTTGCTTAAGAAATGTTGCGGGGTGTGATACGTCTAGGTCGTCAGGCATGATTAAGGTAGGTAGGTAGAAATCTGTAACTAATTTACAATGAGTGGTCCTTGTAACTTGCAAAAATGGAAACATAGTGATAGTTGTGAGAGCCACACAATCTGTATGAAACAAGCCGTACGCAAGGCAGTAAAGCAGCAAAATGACGCTTGTTGTAGCATATCAGTTTATGAACCTTTATGTTGCAATTGCACCATTCGGAGAATATTTCCAAAGAAAATTGGAAAACTGAGAAGTAATTATTTGGATGACATTTGTGAATATACGTTTTGTATTTATTTTGAGAATAATTCTTTAGAGAAATTTAAAATATTTGTAAAAATAGTAAGTTCTGCTCGTTTGCTATTACAAAATCTTTGTTGCCAGAAATCGGCAGCTTTGACACGGAGGATTGCTTGTGCCTTTTACTGTTTCCTGTGCAAGTTTCTAGTCACTTCTACTGTTGGTTGCGGTAAATTGTTTATGTGAATCGGTCATGTCTTTGGCGCAGCCTCTTATAATATTTACTCTCGTAGGGGCTGTAGTATGTTCTCATATGCCTCAGTATGAGTTCCGGCTTCTTTCGAAACTAGAAGAGCTTCTTCTAGGGATCCAATATCCATCAATCAAGAACTTCGCTTTTGACAGTAGTTTACCCATATGAGAAAAATAGGAATGCCAAAGAATGAATTGCGAATTCGTAGTTGGTTGATGTGTTTGGAGAGACTGTGGTAAGAACGGAACAACGTGTGTGTTCTTTGCTGTTCTCAGTAATAAATATTGTTGAAGTAGACGAAGCCTATTTTTAAGATAGAGCCAGCTAAATATTGTTTAATATACAGCATATGAACGTCTGTTTTACGATGTCTTTCTTCTCGCTGCGTAATGTTAAATCTTAATTCCCCTGCAAGTTACTTTTAGCATTAAAGTGATAGAATGAAGTTATGCCTTCTCTAAAACAATTACCAAATCTTATACCAAGAATTTAAGGTCATGCGATTATTTCACTGCATAATGGATATTTATAAATGTGTACGTCTTGTATGGGTTTTGTATGATCTATTATTATGTTAGTGAGAGATAATGCAACGTAAATAAATATTCGTGGAATGAGAGAGGAAATATAAATACCCAGTTTTCTTATCCACCGTATGCTGTGACGTGAAATGTTTATCTTACATGATTCTGCAAGTGTTTGGCATTCAGGAATTGGTATCATGCCACTTAATCCATGTTTTCTTCCTCACCGTCAGCTCCATTTCGAGAATGGGTGCAGTGAAGAAACTGACTTTATGGGGTGTGGGTTGGGGGTAGGGCAGTCTTTTCGGATGCTGTTACATGTAGGATTGGAAGACCCAGCAGTCATTTCCGACACGGTATTCAGCTACAGGGATGGGAACGGGTTCGGCAAAACGAAAATTGAAAGTAGCAACATCGGTTGAGAAGAAAACGATGAACATCATTTCAAAGACGAAGATGAGCAAACGAAGAGAAAGGGGGAAATGAATACGAAGAAATATGAGTGTGTGTGAAGGAGACAATTGGTCTAGAAGATTGTGTGGACCACGGAATAGGCTTCTTCCCCCCACCATTTTCTTACCACCCACCTTCAAACTCTCCCACACACAACGTTTTTTTGACTGACGTGTTTTGTAAGCTAGCTTCTTTTTTGTTGTTGTTATGATGTCATAAAAGAATAAAGACTGTACACTTCTTCATATTCACAACAGAAGTTCCTTGTGTTTAACTTTTATATACAGATAATTTTAAAACGCGGTTGAAATCGTTTGGGAAAGCAAATACAGTTTCTGGATTTACATCCTTCGGCATTTTGAAGTTACTAAATTTATTCAGGTGTCATAGATATTGCATAACGTTTTCAGTAAAGTTTGTTTTCATTTTTCGTTCCTGGTAAAATTTATTCATGCGTGAACACTATGCAGAAGAAATTATGACGTTTGTTTATGTACGTGTTAGCCTCTACCAAAGCGAATGTATTATCTTCATAGTCGTTTAAAGGAGAAATATTATTACATTTTACATGAAAGCTTATTCAAATGCACTCAAATACACCTGTTGTATATTTTTGTTTTCTGAATACATTAAAGGTCGTGGAGTGCAAAACACGGACTTCAAGATACCTGAATCAACAGACGCATAACATAGACACCTGTCTGATTTTCAGCACTGCGGTTGCCTTGGAAACAGTGAAGACGGAGTAGTTAACGCGTAGGTATGATGCCTTCAGGTGGATGGGAGCGGCAGATATGCTGAGAATATTTTAAATTTTGCAGTAGAGAGTTAGTGATATGTCTGATGGAAAGTCGTATTGGATTGTACCAAACTTACTATTTCAAATGAAGTCCAACAACAATTATGTACGTACATGGTAAAGAAAATGAAATCAGAAGTTGATCCAGCCGCTTCTAATAGAATCTACCTGTCTTCCCCGTAACACTCGAGCCAAGGTCTTCCTAGTTTCTAGGCCAGTGCACCCTCCTGTTGTGCAAAAGCTGTGCAGCTGGGAACATTGCCTACTCATGAGGAGAACGTGTGCTCGTTAATTCTCGAAATCACTTTGCATCGAAATTGTTTGTTGCTGTTAGCAATGGCAAGGAAGTACAAACAATACAATACTTCGACTCGTAACAACATTTCAGGCACAGAAGTGTTTTTGGCTGATACTTCTTTGGTCGGAAACCTGAAGGAAAGAGCCTACTTGGAAGACTACATGTAGATGGGAGGATAATATTAAAGTGCATCTTAAATAATTAGGGTAGGAGGATGTGAACTGGTTTCATATTCCTGTGGGTAGGGATCAGTGGCGGTCTCTTGTAAACATGGTAGTGAATCTTCGGGTTTGTTAAAAGACAAGGAATTTATTAACTAGTCGAGACACTGTTAGCTTTCCAGTTTATGAATCAATGCAAAATTCAAAATTAATATTATATGTTACTTTAGTGGAGTTATAACTTTTAATTTATAACAGAAATAAGATATTGTAATATAAAAGTAAGGTGATAAGAGTTGTCCAAACGTAATATGTGTTCACATAAAAGAAAAATCTCGTTCTTGATTCCCAAGTGAAAAATGCTGGCGTTCTGAAGATGTTTAATCCCCTACAGCCTTAGCTAACATCATCCACGTGATGTAAATTTCATGATATAAAACGAATGCACTGTATTATTAATTGTAAGCAGCTTATTTGGAATTCTGAAATCGGCTTCTGTTAATATCCGCTTATTGGCGGCTTTACACAACTTAGAGCTCTTATATATGAAACACTGCAATTTCGACATGCTTATGTTATTTTTGTTTCGTATAAACCACGAAACTCCCACAGGCTTTTGGAGACGATGGCTTTGTTTTAGAGATAAAAATTGTGAATTTATGCGGATTTTCTTTCTTGCAGTCATCACTTTCCTAATGTAAAATTTAATTGCTTTTACCTGCTTGTGAGAAAATTATTTTCTGTAAGTTCATAGACGAATTCGGAATGCTCTGAAGCACAAACCCCGTCTAAATAAAATTTGAAAATTTAGACACCACGTAGAAAGCATAACATTACAAAGGTCGTTTGGTTAATGTTGTTTCAGGATTGAGTCGTTTTCTTTGAGAATTGCACAAAACCAATAAACAGTCCTGTACTCTGTGGGTAAAATGTAGAGTTACTGAATGTTGAAGTAGGTAATAATATATAAACGGTTTCTGTCTATTAAAAAGTAATCGTCCTATTGTAAGATTGTTATATCAGCTTTGTTGAGTCGTACATTTTACGCATCAAGGGTGTGCCAAACAAGAAGTGCTTACAAATTTTTGACACGAAACATGTTGGAATAAGACGTTGCCAGACCTAGACGCGAAAGGAAAGGTGTGAATGATTTGTTCAGAGAATTACAGCTGATTTTAACACTTGCTCTGAGTGCCTAAATACGTAAATTTCGGTGACAGTACTGAAACCTTGGTATGTGGCAAGAACAGGATAATTTTCTCGGATAATTGAGCACTTGGAGGATTTAACTTGGAGTTCCCTACTCTTGCTGTGGAAATAACTGCTGTGAAAGTCAGTTCTTGATAGATAAACCTAACTTTTTTGAGCGAC
Organism: Zootermopsis nevadensis; assembly: GCF_000696155.1. Next base: position 749,940 of record NW_019060444.1, read on the forward strand.
ATCGCTTTCTCGGTATAACAATACGATTTTAACACAAGCGATATACTACAAAAAACACAATTCGATGTTTTTCAATAACATCGCTTTGTCTTTTCAGTTGCCATTGATTAGGCCGTCTGACCCTTTTTGAATTAGGCAGGCCTTGGACGGATGGAGGACCCATTTCAGGGCCTGCGTCCACACATGGCATCGCAACACACAAACTCGGGCACACATCCGTGCGCCATGTTGCATGAATAAGCTATCACAGAGCTGGAGCGATAGAGAGGCTCAACTGTACGGGTTTTATACCGCACGATTAACGATACTTTGATACGCTTAATCAAATTCCAGCTCAAAGAGTCACTGTAGCGCAAATGACGTTTTTATTAATGTCTGTATGTATAAACAGATGTTGAACTCCGTCATATATATTTGTATTTCGCATCCAACAGATCAATTAAGATATTGCACTAGCTCGTTGTGTCCACAAGGGAAACTGTCAAATACTGCCCTCGTCTTTCTCTCAGGGTTAAATGTAGGAAGACTGAGATTGTTTGTGAAGTTAACGCCATAACAGGGTAAATATAGCGCTGAATTTGCTTCGTGTTGAGAACAAACATTCCCTAGCGGCTGTACACCTGATGCTTCGTTGCTGCTTTACATACAGTGGATGTACAGCTCTCCAAACTTGTGTGTCGGATTTGGTTCGGACTTATCTAACGAAGCAGTGTCAGAACGCAACTCCTCTGATTACCATTTTAATAAGAACTAGTATCCTGCAGACAGAAGAACTTATTTATTACTTCAACTGGTAGACCTAAAAGTTTCTTTATGTTGTTACAAATGTATACGACTTGAAACAATTCCAGAGTTGTAAACGAAATGAAAAACTGTAGAAGGCAACAAAATTAGTTCTCGTGGTAATAATGCTATGCATATTATTTGGGAAAGGAGAAACAAGTCATATATGAATGAGTATGAAAAAAAGTTCTTCGGAAAAATTAATGGAATCTTTTACTTTTACTTCACACATGCATGGCAAGTCTCCCAAGCGGTTTACTCAGAGGGTTTTCGAATCAAAATTTTGTATTCGTTTCTTGTTTTCCTTTTGCCGATTGCGTGTTCTACCAATCTTCTGTTTGCTTAATCACCTTGACAATGCTACGAAGTTAGTACAAACTATTTTTGTTGAATCAACTTCTTCCATAAACAGCCAATTTTTCTGTATTTAGTTCAGACAATCTCAGTACTATTCCCAAACTTCTTGTGTACATTTTTTGTTGTAATATAAACGAAGTTTCGAGGCCACGCGCGCCTTTTTACAACTGGTAATATTATAGTTACTGTTATTTAACCTTTCATATTCAGGCTGAAAGAAAACCGATAGTGAGTAAATGGTAACAACTTACTTTTGTTTAGTGCACTCTTAATTTCAGTGTGAGTATCAGTACGTGAGTTTAAACCTGTTTTGCCATGTCTGGCCGTCTCTAACAAGGCCGAAACTGAAGGACCAATTCCCAACATGCTAGATAAAGAATACCACCAAATTCTGTTTAACCGTGTTGCTTCCGTTCAGTTTCGATTATTTTAAGGATTGCGTTACTAAAGAGGTATTTTTTTTAATATTATCCCCGTCGGATTTATGGCAGTTGCCCATTATCTAGTATTCTGTGAAGAACTCGACGTTTCGGAAACTGTCTGTTTACGTCTTCGGATGAGAAGGTGGGAGCATAGACACTGTTTTATCCGTTTAAATCAGCTGACTTGAATCAATGGAAGAAGCGCAGACATTTGTTAATATTAAATGTAATACACCATCTTCAGAGCCGGTTAGAATATACTCTTCTTGTTAAGTGTTGTGTTTCCAGGCACTTAAATTTGAGCACATTTTCAAAGGATTGATGTCGCGAGTTTGTCCTAAATTATAGTCGGTAGACGTGAATATGTATCTAGTATTATTTTAATAATTATAATAATATTAATATTATTATAATAATTATTATGATATAGAAATTATTAAGTGCATTACAATACCTTTACATGAAAGAAAGTCAGTTAGTCAGTTATGTTAATCGCTACGTGTGCCTGTTCTGACTTGACGTTTGATGTTGACTCTTACTGAAATATCATGTCTCCCACAATCGATTCCGCTAAGCAGATTTAACGAGATCGAACTCTGTCACGTGTTTGCCACAAATTACACTTTCTGAGAAATTATACATTCATGGAAATGCATACACGAAAGTTAACGCTGTATGTTGGGTAGTAGTACCCTATTCCTTAAAATATTAACTGAAAATTAAATATATTTCCTTTAATGAGTAACAGAAGTTAACCGAAGCTCGCAATTCAATTTTTGATTATTATGATGATGTTAACGGTGGTGATGATTATGGTGATGATTATGGTGATGACAGTAATTCAGTTCAATTCAAAATAATAGTCGTGATAGCAGTAATTCAGTTAAGTAATTACAGTGTTTATCCGCGGTGACAGGCTTATAACTGGGTAGTGCACAAAATAAATAACATTGTCAATGACTCTTTTACATTTTAAACTATATTTTACAAAACCAGGCAACTTTTGAAGCGAGGAACGAAATAGTTCCTCCTATTTAACCAAGAATTTATTTACGATTAAATTAATAAATTATTAAATATTAATAAGTAAAAAATTAAGTTTAGGTTTGTAGATCTGTCTGTCACAGTGTTTGTGCATAGTGTAAGTTTCGACAACTTTTACTTACATTACCCAGTATCAAATTTCATAAATCCGTTCAGAATATCCTGAGTCCGTAGATGCGTACAGCCGGATGGACGGATAAATAAATTTTAATATACGCTCCTCAGAGATGTAGCGCGCCTAACATATGTGACTTCTCGACTTTTTCTTTGAAAGAATGTATTCTGTCATGTTACAGTCTGCAACTGCAGGTTACCCGTTTTGCGTCACTGCAGTATCAGCGTAGCAGTGAGATGTACGACCTATCCTTCTGGGGACTCCGCCTCAGATGAATGACAGTTCCCTTAATCCAAAGAACAAAGAGAAATGTCTGTCATAACATTGTCCTCTGCGGTATTTCACCGCCAACCCATACACAGCTCCAACTGGGAGTACTACGGCTTTAGTGACAGCACTTAACAGAAGGCCAGGATCAGTTTACAACGGTATTGTTTACGATAAAAACTATCACTTTGTGTTCAGTTGACGCTTATGGAACGAATAGAAAGCATAGCGAATTAATTAGGTCTGTAAATGTTATTTTCAGTCCGTACTGTAATAGTTTACATGACACGCATGTGTTGTCGAAGTGTTGACGGTTGTTAACATGGGATTGAATCTACGGTATAGTGAATGTGTATGAGGTACACTTTGCCCTAACAGAAACTAGTGAGCAGTTCTGAGGGAGGGAGCTAGCTTATTCCGACTAAAAAGTGAAACCGTGTATCCAAATGTGGTTTGATACGTCAGATTTAAGATGTTCGCGATAACAAATATGAAGACGACTGTATTATGAGATATTCCAACGTGTGGTGTAGTAAAAATTAGCCGACGTTTCAGAGGTGTTTATTGTTTCTATCATCAGAGTACACGGCACAACATATGAGTAGACAGTCATCTTCGTCTGAATGTCTTCCCCAAATATTTCCTTCTCAAAATATTAGAAGTTTACATAAAGTTTTATCTTAGGATGAGGTGCGAGAAAGCTCATTTACGAGAGTCAGAATGCGTTGAAATGAGAACAAGATACTCATTACGTCTTATCAGAGAACATGAATCACGTCTGAATACACAGAACGTATTGGGAAGTTTTCAGATATCCGTATAAGAAACGTGATCACAGTTCGATGCCTGATATCGGCACAAGGTATTAGAACTTAGATTTACATTTTATACTAATTTTTCTAGTTCACAGACACGTGTACCAATTGAACCACAAAGAAAAAATTGTCATAAAATCGTGCATATGAATAAAATTGTAAGCTTTGATTAGATTTATATCAAAAGTGGGCATAGTTAAAGCGAGGAATAGCATGACAACCTCGGAATTGTAAACTTCCTTTTTCAGTTTTATGTCAACTGATGACCGATTCTTGATATGCGCAGGAAACACGGATGGCTGATGGTTGTAAAACTGTCTAAAATTTAACATACAGAAGGGATCGAGGACGATAATTTCAGATTCCTTTCCCGCCTGATTTCCTTGTGCCTACATGTCCGTCAACGTAATGGAGCACCTAATTTCGGCCCGTTCCTTTATTATTAAGCTACTGTCAATCAGCAAAATTTAAAAAAAAATGTTTTGTTTTTGTTTTCATAGCATGATTCAAACTCGTGGACGAGAAAAAATATCAAAAACACGGCGCTTTAAGTTCTATGCTTGGTCTGGTTCGCAGACTATATTAATATTGAATTGTAGAATGTGCATTGAAATTCTTGTAAATGCAAAAATACATATAACAGAATTGCAGTTGTCAGATATATTAATATCATCGCATGACTTGAAAAATCCCAGGCTTAAGTTCGTCATGGGGCCTAGAGGTTTTGTCATGATGCCGAATATTTTTCATATTTAGTGGTCTGTTTTTGTTTTATTTTAGATTCAAGACTTAGCAGCAATATCAACGTAACAGTATGAGCTGCAGTACATTAAGTAAGCGTTACGTTGTTTAATGATGCTGAATTATTTTTACATACTTTTATTTAAAATCCTCCAGCGGCTTCAAGTGACTCGTTGACAGAATGAAAACTGTAACCTATAACCATTATCCTATATACATTTTGTCATGTGGGAGAATTTGTGAGTGTAGACCAAAAGAAGTACTTATTGCGAAGACGGAGCAAACCTAAGGTTTTAGGTCTGTAACGGTTGAAACATCAATTTCCTCCTAACTGCCCCGAAACCATTTCTGCCAAGTTACAAAAAGAGAAATGCCATGGACAGCTTTGTTCAGTAGCACATTATCGAATCTCAGTACGACGCCTTTGGGCAGCCAGAGTTTCCAAGAAAAGCGGGGCTTCGTGCTTGGAATAAACATTTCTTTAACTTTTCGATAAGTCTTAAGAATACACGTAATTTCAGAGATAGAAAGATTTGTTTTTGAAACGGAAAGTATATTGTTTGTGTTGCTACATAAAGTAAGGTTAAGAGGGTAATACACATGAATAAAGTGTTTCTTTTAATTCTTCTTTTCTTTATTTTTGTGTGTTCATTACTTCGCTGCCTTCCAGTTTCTAGAACCATACTGGCCAGAGGCGATGTGCAGCGAACAGTCTGAGAAAAACATTAGTTGTTAAACTTTGATAAAACATTTCTTTTTCATTTTCTAATAACGGCGGTGGAAGAAATATTCTTTTATCCTTTGAAAGCAACTCATTGAACATTCACATTAAACATCTTACGTTCTTGAAGATATTAACAACGAGACTGTGCTTACCTAATATGTGCGTGCTATTCTTAAGCTTAGTAAAATTAGTCGCTTTTCGTCGCTCTCAAACAAAAAGACCTCACAACCAGGTATTAAGTAACGTGTATTTGAATATAAGAATAATTTATCGAATCATATTCTAATCTGGGAGTCTTACGTAGACTTACTTCGTTGTTCGTACATATTTCAACGTTTAGCTTAATAAGATTCGCGGTGATAAATTTCTACAAAATCGAAAAGTCATTTAAACCGAAATAACTGGTACTAACAAGAATATTTGATGTTACACAACAATTTTATTTCTTTAATCCATTTTTAATTTTGTAAAAATTAAAGCTCAGTAAATCGTGATTTAAGTTATGTATATAGGCTACTAGTGTTTAAGTGTTTAGGCGCATTTGTGACTAAACAGTTTGTAAGAGGGCGAGATGGCAGCACGATTGCTTCTAGGGAAGGTAAGAGGGGGAGAGGAACTTGGTGACAATGTTTAGAAGAGATGACATCGAAGACCTACTGTAGTCGTTCTGTGTATTCGAACACTGTCATAAGTGAAGATTTGTCGAACCTTCCCCAAATATTTCACTTCGTCTAAACACGATTCTGGTGTCACATTTTGACATCTGTATCCATTAACACCCCAAACATTTGCGTCTCTGTTTCCTTAGGTTTTGAATTGTGTTTTACACAAATTATTTGTGTAGATGTGAATTGATTTCATGTGGGTTAAGATAGGTTTCAGCGAAAAAATGACACGGAACGTTCGAGTTACGTTGAAGCAAGGGCAATTTTTTGACTGTATAGGATATTAGGTTTTCACAGTAGTGAGTCTGAAGATGGCTGCCTTCTGCGTAGTCTGGTAGAAGTTTTCCGACGCCCTGATGATGGAGGCAGCAAAGACATCTGAAACGTTGGTAACCTACCAGACTACACGGGGCAACAACTCAGAAAAAAAGCATCTTCAATATCTTGACTAGCTGTCCCAGTATTATCTTATGAATTAGGAAAGCATTCCATGGTGTTGGTTATTGTGATGAAGTAATTACGTATTTTATGTTTTAAGTAAGACTTTGTTTCAGTGAGTAAGCAGTGCTTTGATATATCAGTTTATAAGGTCTTGTAACTATAGAAAGAGCTCAGATGGATCGGAAGGGGGATTAATGGGCAAGGTAAACAGATGATAGAATGAGTAAGAATTTCAAGAATAAATGTGCATTTTAACACCTATTTTCGTGAATGATAGTCACGTAGGTGCTTAATAGAATTTTATACTTAAGTAACCCGCCAACTTTAAAAGGGCTAGCAGTACTGATACATGAGCGTGGTATAAAACAAAAGACGTATGAGGACCGCAAGATCGCCCAGAACCACCACCCGCCACTATATAAAACCTGAACAGAGATCCAAAGCATTTATTGAGTCTGTGATGCGGTTATTTGGCGCTATGAAGTAAAGGATAGGGGCAGAAAAATAGCCTGACAAAAAAGAAGAAAGAAAAGAGAAATGACCAATATGTATCGTCTAGTGACGTCACACCTTCCCCAGCATCAGCTGCCTGTGAATTTTATGGACCGTTTTTTACCCCTCTTTGCTTTGTTGTCACTTATTCCCCGTTCATTATTCTCAGTTATCCTCTCACTCTGTCTTCAGTAAAAGATGTGAAATAGAGAAAGACAGAGACAGGGCAGAAGCTTGCTTACAGCGTCATTGTTCTCGGATATTCGCCCCATTACCTGCCATTGTTGCTAGCTTCCGTCACTCGTTAGTATAACAATGGTTGCCACATGGCGGCGAAACAGAATAGTGTGTAGGCCTGTGTTTGGGGACTGCAAGTAACTACAGAGAGGTGGGTGGAGGTGGTGTTAACTTCCATCAGCCCCTGCTGTTACTTGCTTTCTAAGCCTTCGTACGGAAACGTCTCTGGGGAATAATTTATATTGAAATAGGGATGGAAAGAAATGTGAATGATATTTTCTCATATATGAAATTCCCTATAGTCATATATATATATCTGAACTCCATTTTTCTTTAATCTGTGATGAATGTTAAAGATTTACTTTTGGTCTGCTGATTCTTATTTATATTACGTTTGATGATTTAATTTTAAACACTGATGGAAACTTTGCTTCTTCCCAACGGTACGTAAGGAAGGCGTGACGATAACGTACATAAAATTATGCCCCCATTCGAAGAAAACTTTGCGATGAAAATCGAAGTTCCTTTCGCTTTATTACAGGAAGCGTACTTATTAATCTTCAGTGGCACGTGAATTCAAGAATGTAAAATAATCTCGAACGGATATTTATTTTAATAATTTTAAGTACAAAACTATTCTCTGTCATTGAGTGTTAGTTATTGCAAAGTTAATATTCTTTATTGGGTTACATTACGGATTCCAACTTTTGCGTAAAATATGGGCAAAGTACGTTTCCATAGTTCAGTAAATTAGGATTAAACCGATCCATTGTGTACCTTGTGGACGCCTTTATGAGGATATGAATTCCCTTTCAGCATTCAATCTCTAAATCTGTAAAGGTGACTAAGACGACGATAATGATGATTATGATGATGAAACTCAGAGTGTTGTCTTCTGGGTTGTGTCACCATGCAGTGTTCTAGGTGGTTACTGTCTTCAGGAAAATGGCGGGCAGCGTGTTTCTCCTAAATGATGGGAACCATTCACAGGAATAGACGAATCACAACTTAAAAAACGCACAGTGAGAAGTCTCACCGTCCAGAGAATCAATAATTTTGACGATGACAGTGAAAACGAAGGCTGTCAGCCATGTCAAATGGTAGAAAGTCACTGACGTTTCAGGTATCCCCATCATCAGGGCATCAGTTGTGATTGTAGAAGCCGTCCATCCCATATCTATGTCTGACCTGGACTCGTTAGGATGTTAAGCTAGAAAGACTGATGGAAAGAAACTTAGCATGGCCGGTAATGCTACTGGGATACGAACTGTGCATATTTCTTAATAAAAGTTCAGCATTCTCGCTTCATCATTCTACTTTTTCAGTAAACAAGTTATGAAGAAATGAATGTAAATAAATTAATAGAATTGACTATATTGTGACTTATTTTTTTCCGAGTCAAAGTAACTGTTCAGATTAATATGGTTAATGATTCTTAGCTCGTACTGTACACGTTAGGATGTAGGTGCCAAGTGTTATACCAGAACAGACAACGGTATGTTCATATTAGAGGCTAATTTTTTAACAGCGTGTTGAGAGGGAGACCGTGTGCAAACAAGCAATTACATTTTGTTGAAATTGTTGTGTATCCATTAGGACGTCATTCATATTCATTCTGGTGTTTCATCAGCACCTTTCGTAACGAACTTTAAAGTTCGGTTCTCGCATTGAAGTTTGTTTTCCAATGATGTAAACACGTGTGAATGTCCATCCTGTATCGCTAAATTGTGTTCCTTTGTTTGAAAATGTATGATACTTTTTACGTTTCTTAACGAAACCAGTAAGCTTCATCTCTTGTTTTATGCACCGTGAGAAGAATTCTCCTTTCGGAATGGGGCGAAGTAGTAATAATCTTACGTGCTTGAAGGAAATGCTTTGCATATCGGCATACAACTTAGGGGTATACGTGTGAAGTCGGATTCACTGCTGTGGAATTAGAGCAGAGTAATAGACTCTTTGGGCAGGGATTGTGAAGATGTTGGTATGCTTGGAGTGTAGGATATGGAGGGAGGGAAGCAGCGTTAGAAATAAATTCACGAACCATGTTATGTTTCTCGGAATCGAAATAAAATTCGATATCTCGTAAATTAAGACGCCTTTCCCCTCATTTTTCTACTACTAGTATTCCATCGGTCTAAAAAGGCACTAGTGGGACATAACACGGAGAACTGGAGTTATGTGTTCCAGGGTTCAAATCCGCTCTCTACTACGTTTTGCGGGTCAGGTAGCCGCTGAGAAGTCACGTGCATAGTGCCAAGGGGAATGATGGAAAAGAGGGGGCGGAAGTTGGGCGAGATGAATACACCCCAGGGGCACACTATGTCACGCGGGTTGCCTACTCGCGACGCCTTCAACCCAGTCCACCACCCAAGTAACCCTCCCCTTACTCCCTGCATTCATACCCTTCTGCCATCCTGACAGCGAAGACGAGAAGAAAGTAAAAAAGAGAAGCCTTTTCAACATTTCCACCGTCACTTTTGACCTCTCCATCATCTTTCATTCTCTCCCGTTTGTCGTTATTTCTCTTGACCTTACGTTCTACAGTCTCAATTTTTCATTCTTTTGTTGGTACTAAAGAAACGTACATTACGACTAGTAAGTTTTGATTTGACATATTTCTTTTATTCTTTTACTATATTGCTTCATCTCACGTATTTAGCCTGTTCTTTATTCTAACAATTTATCCTTGTTTCATCCCAGACTCCACACTCCCCCCTCTAAACTCTCGCTTTATACTATCATTTTTCACAGTTTCTTTCTCTTGCAATTTTAAGAGGTAATGCTTTTTTAATCCTACATTGGTTATTTCTATCCGTAAGACATTTATCTTTTAGGATGTTTTTAAAGGACATTCTAATCAAAGAAGCTGAGTCTCCTTAATTTTCTCTGCAATAGTAACGTCACAAAATTTGCTGTTTAAGCCAATCACAGAGATTGTTTTCGCCTGTGATTTTCTAAACTAAGCAGTTTTGTCGGGGCATGTTGGAGCTACTGAACAGTTGTTTTTCTTTAGTAAATTGATTAGATTCTTATTCCTTAATTGAAAAGTAATTTCAGAATAGTCCTTGAGAAACTGAAGTTCGTTAATGTAGTCAGGAATTTTCAGTCTTTTAAAGGGACCCTAGTCACACGACTCAATCCACGTTTCAAGCCCTGTGTCTTATAGAATCTCTTTTATTATTGTATTACCATACATAAATATATCTCACCAAAAGTATATTTCTTTCAATGTTTCTGGCTAATATTTCGTAAGAATTTTAAATGTCCGTTGTACATTACCCCGCCTAAAACATGCTCGCTTATTTGATCACATTAATGGTTGGCGGAATGTTAAGTCTGCAGGTTCAAGAACGGCCTATCCTCAGCACTGCATTCACTTGCATGACAGTATATACTTTCAGTAAGTTATGACAATGCATGAGTGGGGATTGCGAGATTCTGACGTACACTTAATGCCATCTGGTATGTATATGAGTAGCTTCTAACGTACATTCGTATATGCATATATACACATATCCATTCACGCATAGACACATTACACGTACAGGTTTACGTAATATTATCAGTAGGCCCAACATCCGTCATTTACAGTCGTGTGGGGATATAATGTATCGATAACACACGTTCTCCCGATAATGACAGCATTTAATACATATGGATGGGAACCCATTCATTCCTACATATAGCCATGCCCGAAATCGCTTGCTAAAAATATGGATCACTTCTCGGATTTGCAACTTATTAGTTCATGGGACCGGTTTGCTGGACGCTCAATTCCTCTAGAGGTTACAACGTGGTTTTCGGGCTGTGATTTGCTTACTCCTAGTCCAAGTTACAAGTAATAGTCACGTAAGTAATATAGGGACCCATACAACTATAAAATTTTCTCTTCGTGTAATGATTCAGAGAATCTTATGGGTGGGTTGTAAGTTTTGGTTCTGTAAATATGTGTGAAAATTTAAACATACAGATTATGTGTTTGCGTCACAGATCAGGCTGTTAGACCCTGACTTCTCCTCATTGTGGTTGTGGTTTAGTTTCCAGATAGTTGGTGGGGAAAGGTGCACTGGAATAGTGTTTCTCCAAGTAGGTCCACCTACGTACCAGTCATTATTCCACCCTTCTTTCTGTGGCCTCTGAGTTTCTCACGAGATGCCACTCAGACCCACTCTCTTACCTTGGTTCTTGGTGACAGCACCGACACAGCGCTTTTCTGGAATGGCGATAAAGAATTTAACTCCACGAACATGCATGTATTACAGTGAAAAATATTTTCTGTCGAACAGCTGCTTGCTTCTCTGCCACGCGTTCATAAAGTAGGTTTGTCTTTCGCGATTGGTTGAAATGTTCCGTAACTGAGTTAAATTTATTCTTTCGTTTATTTGAACATATTTCAAATACGTATCTTACGCTTTCCAATGAAAGAATATTAATTCTATCGTAATCTGTTTTAAAGTGTTCATATTTTTCTGGTAGTTCTGGGGTAAATTTGATTTACCGCGACCTGGCTATTACGAATAATGATTGACTTTAGGTAAGAGCTTTTAGAAATTATGGGTAAGGAGAAGAAATAAAATAGGAACCAATGAAAGAAAATAGTAAATAATCGGAAATGGAGTGGGAGGTGGGAAGAAGAAATTGGAGAGGAGCGGATAGTCTATGTATGTTAAGGTTGTTTCCAGCTTATGTGTTAACCTGCCCACAACACAAAACATGAAATACCTCTGTATGTCTACCGTCTGAAAATTATCGGAAGAATTTTTTAAACATTCTCATTCTCCTTTCTGCCTGTGATATTCCGTTGTATAGTACTATGTTGTTTGACGGACATTCTGCAGTCTGTGTAATGTGGTGAGATAAATCTGTATGTTTTCTTCCAAAACAAAAAAAACGTTTTCGTGAATATTCAATTGCAGCTGTAAGGCCTCACTTTACTCATGCACTTTATTAGGTCCTGAGATTTTTTGAGATTAGAATATATAAACTGGATTTCGTTATAATCGAAATCCTTTGTTTGTAAGAACTTTTATTTTTATTTTCACGCTATCTTAAAAGGATGTCTGTCCGTATGCCAGAATAAGACATGGTACCTGAGGCTCATGACATAGTAACTTCTGCAAACACATCAGGAGTTAATGAAGTGCTACATTTAAGATGTGCGCTGTTCTAGAATGAACGTCTTTTATAGTTCGGGCTGAGTTTTGGGCAGAAATCTACTACAAATGCTTCGAAATTATCTCGATAAGCTCACAGTTGCACTAGTATTTTAGATTGTTAGTAGATTACTATTATTATCAGGTACATCATCACTACCACATCAGATACAGTTGCTGGTGTTTTTGTTGTTAGTAAGGCAAAAAGTAACTTCCTTCTTTGAGGAAGTTACATGATTTAAATTTGCTACTAACAGCACATTCTTTAGACCCCGTCATTATACGCCGATAAATTTGAATAGAGAAAACGCTTTTCTGTTGTTTGTGTCGTTAATTTCCTAATCTGTGCAATAAATTTCGAAAAGAGAAGAAATATGTAAGTTTCAGTTTTGAAAGGATTATAAGCAGCGATGATGTAGCAAGTGCCTTTTGTCTACCCCTGTTTTTAATAATAAAATTCGTAATTGAAACTTAAAAATATAAATCTAATGATGTAAATAACAAAACACTGCCGACGTAAAACTATTTAACTTAATTATAGGTATGTGTTCTTATGTTTTTTCCTACGTCATAAAACGTTTAAATTGATGTTCCCGAAAGTGACGAAAGAGGGGAGGATTAATAGATGATAATAAGTAACCTCCACTGAAAGAGGAGGTGGATAAGAATTCCATTCGATTAAATTAAAATTGATTATAAAGTGGTTAAAGAATTGCTATTAACGTTCTGTAGTGCGCTGTGTTTTGGGGGTTCTATCAAGATAAACACAATTACTCCTGCAGTTTTCGGGTGGAAGGCTGGGGTACGTATAATATGTAATTACGTGCATTGCTATTGCTTTAATCTGAACGAACGAAGAAGCTTATGTCCTCTCCACCAGTTCCCACCCCGCTTTAAGTGGTTATTAAGAATCGCTCTAGTCGCTTCACATTCCCCGGTCTTAATGTTACCTTAACGAGGGAATTATTACGCATTTTACAGCGTGACGGTGTGGAACAATGTGTCTTCACATTTGATGCTAGTCTTCAATTATGTTTTATCTTTGTCCCGCTTATACCGACTGACGCCAAAAAAGGATGCCGGAAATCGTTGTGATGTTTTAAATCACTGCTGATTTATCGTATCCTTGTTTATATGTACCACGATAAAACTATAGGAGTTGATGTATTTTACCAGTTTTAGCAAATTATTTTCTAAAAAGTTGGAGTCCTATTTTGAAATCTCGTCGTTTGCTTGGTGGGACTGTGACAGGCATGGGCAGTCTACTGGGATAGCAGCTTATATGTTTGATACAAGTACATGCTTAAACTGTTCATGACCGTAATATGGTATGACACAGTTAAATTTTTATTTTTGAATTAATGTACTATTTATGACCGTCTTAGGGGAAAATTGTATCGGAAAAATATTCAATGTTTCTTTGTTTTTTACTTAAACCCTCATGAGTCTTGAAGGATCCGGTTGTGTTATGGATGAATCAGTCGCAAAGGCACCGTTATTTGTTTCAGTAACCTGACGTGTCTCATTCGACACTTGAAGACTACGGAAATTGTCAGAGAATAGTTCAGTAGCCTAGCATACGTGGGTAACTCCACGACAGTCGACTGTTTAACTTAATGTATGAGCCGTGAAGAGCTGTCAGAGTTTATGGTGTCAGCGGGATATGAGAAAATTAGAGTTTTGTTTCGGAGGTTACACTCTTTTTCTGTGCGTATTGATTGTTAAAGTGACAGATGCGCTTTCCTATTCCAGTTTATGTGCGTGTATTGCTGGGATACTGGAAATATGTAATGCATTTATGTTCCTCTTACGGGGAAAACTAACAGTGGAGCATATTTAGAAGAAGAATAAATTTTGGTTAATTGGAGAAATTTTGTCTTTCCCCTTGTAATTCTAAGGCTGAGCACTGTGCATTATTATGATTAATTGGCACAGAGTTTGCTAATATTTTTAAAATGTAGCCTATATCTTTTCAACGAGCTCTGTGTACTATTTTGTTTTCTGAATCTATTCAGCTGTCATCTTAGGATTTTATTGCACTTCTGTTATCTAATTGTGAAGCAGTGACATATATTGATTGATTTTTAATCATAAATATCTTAAAGAGTCTTCATCGTTTTCATGAGCTATGTAGAGTGTAGTGCAATACGAAGTTACTCGCACATAGAACTGTGTTTTATATCAGAAAATAGTAAAATTGCTTCGCATTTCAAATTGAAACTTAACCAATATATTCGTGAATTGACTAGCCAAGATTAAATTCGACATCATCCATTAAACTCCGAGCAAAAAACTTCACGAACCCCCCTTTCTTCAGCCGACTTCATACGTATAGATATAACTACATGTGACCAAGTAATTACCACCCATACATCTTATCATCTTCAAATATAGCTGTTGTTAGGTAATTTATATGTTAATTTATTTTTGATGGATTGGTATTCATATGGAATTTGTCATTACCATCGTTTCTGTGTAAAAGGCGTAGTTAACGTGACTCCCGAGATTAAGTGGACCGCCATGTAAACGTATGGAGGCGTGGAGTAAAAGCTTTATAAATGAACGTCCTCAGCAACAAATGAATGTAGGTTGTCGGTTTTATCGATGGTCAGAATTCCAAAACAGCTTTTGAAAGCGCTTTTTCATATACTGTATAAAAACTTTTATTATATTGTTGGTCTCTCTTACACTATCTGAAAAAAAATTGTTCAAGTTTGAGGTTTTATTGTTAGAATATAGACGCGTGCTTCACCCGCTGGACTGCTTCTAAAGTCAGATGACTGTGGCGTTGCCGGTTTAACTAGCCTGTTCATAAGTGACACCCATTCCTATGTACAGTTTGATCTCTTCGTGAGCTATATATATGCATTGGCCTATCAGCTTGGACCCCGCCTGTGGTCAATGCATTAATTAACAACAAGTCGGTTTAATAGTCGTTATTCAGCGTTATCTCGTTTCGTATGTCCATGCATATTTGAAGGTCTTCCTGTTGTTTCAAATGAAACAGAAACGAGACTGTATGCTACGTGTTGTAGGTCTGCATGAAGTTCATTATGAATTATACAAGATTCACTGCCGGTATAAAACCAGGCTTTCATTCCAGAGTACTGAGGAACATAGCACTTAAATTACTTAGGTAGTTGGTTAGTTAAAAACTTGTTATGCGGATACTCGTCTTCAGCCTTAAAATAAGAATAAAAATTTATTTGTTAGCCGAGCATCGGAATTGTATTATTAACAGCTGAGTTCCGCAGAGCTAAAGTGATATAAGACAGTTTATAGTATTGACCATTTCACCCCTCAACACATTACACTATCGACTACAGGAGTGGTGGTATGACTTAATATTGCTCTGGTCTTTGAATACAAGACAGTCGTTCTGGTCACATCAACTCAGTTATGACTGCCGAAATGGAAATATACTTCAAATCCTATACGAGTTATATCTTTCAAGGAAGAATACCGAAAGCTTTCTTGTAAAATGGATATAACTGAGTGAACATTAGTATTCCTTATTCTTATAATATGGACACTGTTAACGAATATTCATTTACCATTGACATTAAGATTTCAGCGACGTACGTTCTTATGTAATTTAAACCAAATTAGAAAATATTTGCATCGCGTAACAAGTCTGGTGTGTTCACCAAAATTTGCTCTTTGATCTCTGTGAACGGTTCCAGTGACGTCAGAGTTATCTTGTGTCATTGAGCTATGCGTGGTCTGACACCTGGCTGGTTGGTATGTCATCACGAAGAATCCACCACAGCTGGAAATTCCGTGGCTGAAAATTACCCACCGTCACTTCGTTACGCGGGAACACAAGAGGGCCTTCAGGTGTAGTTGTCTGTTAATTTTGTTCTATTTAAACCTTAACTGAGATGAGTTGACAAATTTTAGTAACCTCTCAGTATCAAATGTCATGGAAATCGATTCAATCGTTCTAAAGCTGTTACTTGCCAACAGACGAGCG
>NW_019060444.1:767712-782398 GCF_000696155.1 Zootermopsis nevadensis
GTACGCAACTAAAATGGTCTCATTGAAATATTTTCAATAGACTTGACAGGATAAATATTATATTTCGAAAAGGTATTTTGAAAGACCAAAGATGGGTGAATGTAAATATTGTCCTATTCGGTGTACAGTTGGAGAGGGTAAGAAAGAATAGATTTGATGACAAAAATAACGAACCACGTTAGAAAACATCTCCTCCCTTACAACCGCTTCGTGTTGCACAAATCGTATTACATTTCTTATTGACATGTTGTTGAAATTAACATTGTGCATTTTTGTTCTTTTGTAAGCTAATAAGCTATGTAGTATCGAAATGGAAGTTAAATAACTCGACAGTGTTTAATTACGATTCAAATATTGAAAAATTTTAATATGTTTGAATTTGAATTCAGGGCACTAGCAAGATATTCAATTACCAGTGTGTAACGTTTCATTCCAAAGTAGCCACTTCTTAAAATATGTTTATGGGAAATTGAAGGAACACCGTTTTACAGTTATCATGGCGAAGCCTATTAAGTAAACACAATTCAGTGGAAGATTTTTAATTAATGTGAGTCAATACTTAATATTATAAACTTCTTTGTGTAATACAATTGTGAACGATCAATTAGATCGTGTGTTTGAAATTATGAAAGAGACACTGAACAGTATTTAATCGGATGAGTGTTAAAGTAAGATGGATGGACATGTTCCATCAATTAGATCTTTTTTTAAAATACCACCACTCTCTTTGCCAGCTCAATTAGACCGTGATTAGTATAGAGCTGTATCGTATAGTACTCTCAACTGATTGGAAGACACTGGCATTTATTACCGCTGTTAATCCTGGACTCTGCATAGCTTTGAATTATGCAGCATTTGTTACAGTACGGCCAATTAGAAGAATGGATTGGTTCAATCATCAATTCGTTCTGTAGTTTTGGCAATTAGAGGGGCCTCCATTCACACGCCAATAGCTACTCCAACACCTGACTGCAATCCGGGACTTTGGGTTCTAACCACATAGTCACCCTTCCCTTCAATATACTTTGATACATGTAACAGTTCTTGTCTGTCTGTATTCGTTCATAGACTGATGAGTCACAGAAACACGTTTATATTTCTTGAAAGAGCAATTACTGAAATGGAACTCTGTTTTGTCTTCTGCGGGGTAATTGTCATTCTGCGTGGTATTTAGGCCGATACAAACAAACTGCAGCACGTCCACAATTTCAAATTGTAAATGGATGGAAACTTAAATTAAACATTAGTGGATCATTGTGATAATTGCAAAGTTTTCATGAAGTATGAGGGTTCAATAAATGCTACCATATTTCTGAGTATGACTTTATATGATGTCACTTTCCTACTCTTTCCATTGAATTTACACAGTAGGTCGGACCATGTCGCTCGCTTCGACAATACAGCTATTACTGAAACTCCAAATGTGATACTTGCCATTATTCTATAATAGGTAGGAATATAAAACTTTATTAAATCTTTATAGAATCACAAATATATTATAATAAATACATTGGACGTTTTTGAATTGGTTATTTTTTATTTAATCGGCAGTAAAATTAATTGCCTTCTTGAAGAATTTATCTGTCTTTTTGAGAATGAAGGGGATTTAGTTGTTGTAAAACTTAGTGCTGATGATCTTGAAATCCCCATGCATATCTCGCGAACGACACTCCACGCCTTTGAGAAATGAGCAGCTCATGACAGTCTATTCCCCTTACCGATGATACTTGCCTCTTCGGAAGGAGGAACAGCTTGTGAGTAGCACTGAATGTACGAAGCTTTACAGATAAGAAGGGCACACAGCTCGGCTTTCCTTTGCTTTATGAAAAATTAAAATACGTTTATAGATTCTGTAAAAGTTGGCTCCTAGTGTATAAAGTATACTTAGAGTGAAAGTAGGTCTTCAAATAGCCTATATAAATTCTCAGCATCAACAGCATTTCATTTTAATGGCAGAAGATGGTTCAGAAGTTTGTATGTTCCATTTCAGTGAAAAATCAAGGATTTAATTTCTGTTAAAAATGTATGAAGGCGTACATCTTATTTAAATCGACTGTGTTTACATAAATGATTGTCCCTCGCAACCAACGTTAATTTCACAACATTTATCACAAGAACGTTATTCAACGTCGGAGAAATTTTTATGAATGTTTGTATTGGAGAGCCCGCTCTAAATATAGCTGCAAACGATCCACAATTTTTAAAAGGAATGTACTTTTATTTAATGGGTACGACGTAAAATTTCTTAAGTAAGTTTGTGCTAGTTCCTTATGTAAGTATATGCCACATACGTTTTCCTATTAAAGTACACGTTTGTATGCCTTAACTTGGTAGTCTGTACATTTATTTTGTTAAATACTTGGTTCTTTTTTAAACTTGTGTGTATGGCGTCTTGGTGATTAAATTTAGTAACTGTGATATAATTGCGTGGCTTTATTATGCTTTGTTGGTAATTTAATAATTACGCTATCAATACACCATTCTTATGAAGTATGTTCTGTCCTATAATTTCACTACTGCAATATGAGAAGTTTAAAAGCACAATTACAGACACGTAATTATTAGTACTTAAAAATATATTCCAGTTCAAGATTGAGGATTGAGCAAGGACAGTACACTGGCTCTTCTGATTTGTGTTTTTTGAGTTCCTTGTGGAAAATTACAGAATGTCGTTAACCTAATTATCTCGCACGCATTCCGTAATAATGCTGTATCTTTCGGTTTTATTTCACGAACGTGGGACTTGAATGATAAAATCAATAAAAAAATTGTACTTTATGAAATGAAGTGGGAACAAAGAAAGCGAAAAGAGGAAAAGAAAAGAAAAACAGAACAAATACGGTGGAGATATTGTGCAAAAGACGAACGACAGTTACAGGAATGTAAAGAGTGGAAGGTTCTAATCAAATAAATCTTCCCCCAACGTTGGGTGTGAGAATTTCTGTGTACAGTTTCAGTCATTAAATTCTGAAGTATGGACATCGATTTTCTCTTGAAATGGAACAAGCCATGTGTGAACAGTTCTATTGTTACCTTATCAAGATGGCGGAGAGCATGTGCCATGTTCGTCTCCTGTCAGAAAGGAAAGAAAAAGAGGAGATAACTTAATAGAATAGAGCTCATGTAAGACAACTTTAACTCGCAGCCCAGCGAAAAGAAATGCCTTCTCATTTCATCTTGGACTTTTGGCGTTCATCTTACAAGGCTGAGCTTCTCGGTGTCGGATTCTATAACCAGTGATTTGTCTCTCTGCCGAGCATTCTTATATTTATTATTTTTTTAAACCAGTCAAGCTGTACGGCTTTTCTTGTATTTCATTATAGGCTACTAGGCCTACTAACTATGTGCATAACAAACCTCAGATTTATTATGCAGAAGCCCTGAGGATGAGAGCAGAGATTGTTCTCGAAACATTAGCAGAAGATAAGGTTTATTCACCATTCAGCCACCTGACGCATCTCGTAACCCGAGAGTGTTTCATCATTTTGTAGATGTTTGGGCATACGAGTATTTGATTTTCTATCGTTCATACAAATGAAATGAGAGTTTATGATGCATGAGAAAAGTATTTTCAATGTTTGACCCCTGAAAAATATCTAGGATGTTAATAGACGACAAGTAGGAAACCATGAATATTGCCAGATGGTAAGTTGCATTAACAGATACTGCCATATTAATTAATATCGTTTGCTTTTACTGTTGCATAAAATCATAGACAGTTTACGGAGGTGGTCGATTTAACAGGTTTCACTGTCTCAAACATTGTCTTCGGCGTGGATAAACTTTAACTTCAAAATGAAGACTAATGCTAGTAACTCGCATTAATTTCTCACTTCTTACATAGTCTCATCTTCTTTTAAATGTAGTCATAATGTGCTCGGTGGAAATTGTGCAGTAAAACAGAGGGACTAATGAGAAGGGAGAAATACGAAGAAGGGGTGCGTTGGGATAGAATAATGGGAAGACAGCAGATGTGGGAACAACAACTGTGAAGATAAAGTACTCTTATCGATTGCTTCAACATCTCTTTCCAAACATCTCCAGGAATTATTGCTATAAAAATTTGCTCTCCAACTCGAAACGAATGAAGGCTCTTTGTTTTGTTAGATTAAGTTCTATAAAGACTTAACTGTCTTCAATCATGAAGACTCGCTCCAGTCATGCGTAGTACCAGACGGTCTCATCGTGTCTCCTCGTACCTGCGAGAGAATGGGAATCACAAGAACATGGAATATTGCAAAGGAATTGAGATGTCATAAAAGCTGGAATCCTGCCTTTGTATAACTTCATTGCTTGAAAAAGTAATAAAATACAGTGATACAAATATTTCTAGGACCTCTTTTCTGACAGCATAATCATTTGAACTGCGATATGCAGACCTTGGCTGGTTCGTGGGATTACTGTAATATTTCGCTCAAATTTGAGAGTAAATGTCAGAAAAAATATGAAGTGTTCGTAGCGTAGGCTACTGTGTGGCAGTCTGTTTACTTTCGAATTTTTCTATGATTTTTAGTGAAATATAACATGAGAGACTTCGAAGGAAACACATCGTCGAAATATGAATTTTGAACTTTGACTAGCTAATGATGATACTATTTTTAATAAACAAATATATGTTTGTGGTATTCAAATGTAAAATATCTTAAGTAAGATTTTAAGTGAAAGTTAGGCCCTCTACGTCTTCGTTAAATATTTAATGGCTATATCATTTTATGTCAATATAAATGCCTGTACGATACGGTTGTCATTGCACTGCTGTTATTTTCTGTTCAAAGTGTATCGTAATAAATTTTGCATGTTCTGTGATAACTATGGTAAAATATTTAAAAACCTTGCCATTTGGCATTGTATTTATCCATTCTAAAATACTTCTAAAAACTATTGATGACCGTCATGCATAGACCAACATTACTTTTCTGTAAACATCTTCCTTTTAAAAAGCGTTTACGGATTACGCCCTCTGACATGTTTCAGTTCAGTATTGGCTTCTGAAACTTCGGATCCCTTTAGATATGTCGGTGGACGGAAGGGTTCGGATGTGGTGGAGGTCCAGCCAGTAGCAAGGCTTCTAACTATGCGGGGAAGCAAGCCATAGAAGAATTAGGACATATGTGCATGGTTCGAATGGAATTCGATTCGACGATCCAAGCGTTCGATCGGCCAAGACCGCGCTATAACATTCATCGGTCTTCAGTTACTGTCTGTATCATTGTTAGTTACTTGTGGAATAAACTTTTGTTAACCTTATTAAAGACAATGACCAATACTGTTTATTAAGTCAGCTTTTTATGTTCGTTCTAAAAACAAGTGTTTGATAAAGGCTGTACTAGAGCAGAGGAAGAAAAAATCTGCTATTGTGAATTGGATAATGAATGAGCTTCGCGTGCCCAACTTAAGAATCGCATTTATTATATAATGCGTTTTATATATAAACGTTTAAGATGGATGGATTATTTACAAGAGGTCATGGATATGTCAAGGTCATGTATAGGTCACAATATATACTCAGTTCCTAAATTGTGTTGGGATAGATTACGTCATGTTGGGTTAGGTTAGGTGAAGTTGAGTTAGGTTAGAATAAGTTGCGTTAGGTTAGGTTAAGTTGGGTAAGGTTAGGTTAGGTTTGGTTAGGTTAGGTTGAGTTAGGTTGGATTAAGTTGCGTTAGGCTGCTTTGGATTAAGTTAGATTAGTTTAGTTTAGATCAGGTCAGATCAATATGTGTTGAATTAGGTTAGGTTATGTGACAGTGGTCTTTAAAATCCTCAAGTTCATATATTTATACGCTTATTTCTGCCAAACCGTAAATACCTAGTTGACCTTACTCATGTCAAAATGAGGTCATGTAAAGTTGAAGGTCATAAGGAAGTCTCGTCAGCTTCGGCCCAATAGTTTGCCAGATACGGGTCTTTAAAATTCTTAAGGTCATATCTTTTCACGCTTATTTTTGCAAAACCGTAAATACTTGGTTGACCATACTCATATCAAGATGAGGTCACGTAAAGGTCAAGGTCTTATGGAAGTCACATCAAGATCGGCCCAATAGTTTGCCAGATACAGGTGTAATAATTACGCTGCCGTCACTCTGTCATCAGATCTTAGATTATAAAAATGAAGTGTTGTGACGTGAATTTTAGGTTGACATTAAGATATGAAACTTTTATTGTGATTTCAACTACAGAGGTAATTTGATGTCCAAAGATTTGTGAAGATGATCGAAGTTTGAAATTTGGTCTCATATGATTTAAATGTGTGTGTAAATATGTTATATTCTGTTTTCTTATACCTGTTTCAGGTGAGTACATGATCCCAAAGCTGCACGTTCCTCAGCTTCAGATGTCGCTATAAGGTAGATTTAACTAATAGCATTACGTCCGTTTTCATCCTGTAATAAAGATTTTGGAAATTTATTAGAATATTTAGTGTTAGATGGCAATGTATCAACGCAGAGAACTCCATTGTCATTGCTTATATACAGCCTAAAAACTCTCGCATGCAATCGTATTGAAATTAGTAATAATTCATACGTTAAAATGCTTTAACACTACCACATACAGAATTTTATCAGAACATACCCCAGAATTACTTGAGAAACTGTAAAATTAGAGTGGGTGAAATTCCATTTAACATTTCTGTGACCATTAGCAGCGCACTACCGAGTTAACTCGAACGTGGAGTGTTGACCACAGCTTTTCGAAGTAATCGTCTAGCTGATTGTGTGCGGCTCTTTGTTAATTTTCAGTTATAAAACGATAAAAGTTTTGAGGAAAAGCTCGTGTTTTACATGCATCTGTAGTTCTACCGAACAAAGCGGGGAAGGAAGAGAGAAAATGAGATGGTTAAAAGTACCGAGAATTCTGTGTAAAATTTCCGTGGTAAATTTTACGGTACTGATGGCACTTATACATATCCGACATCCAAAGCATAGTTTGAATCCAGGTGCACAACTGCTGTTTGTAGAATGGAATTAGACTTCAAAGGTTAGAAGTAGAGCGCCGAACACAATTTAAATTTGTTCTCACTGAACAATCTCTTATCTCTCTGCCCCTTTGTCTCTCTTTCTGTTCCTGCAAAAGGTATGGGTATTGTACTCACTGGTATAGAACTGGTAACAGGTTGTAGAATTCAGATGATGGCAAGGAAGCTGTGCTTCTAGAATAGGAAACTAATTTCCTGTGACGTTGGTCTGGTGTATCAGCGGAAGACTGTTCAACACACATAGGCTATTATTCCGGTTTGTGGTAGGCCGATAATGGCGATGTCCGCATATTCTGTAAGGCATAGTTGCATGTTATTATTCCCCATTATGTTTATTAACGTGTCACGTTGAGTTCTGACACTGTTGCCACAATTTTGCTAAAAGTATTTTTCCCCGACTCCTGTTTTCGATTCTGTGTAACGGCATTTTGATCAGAGCACGTGTTCCAAGTTTCGTGCGTTGTATTTCAAGCACACTCATCTCTGTGGACATATATTGGTTCACGATCCTTGTCCAGTGTGGAGTATTGAACGATTACCTTGTTCCATTTTAATAATATGATTTGAAATATGGTGACCTCACAGTTTTATAGGAACTTTTGTCAATTTCTCACATTTTCCATTTTATACATTCAGTTCCATGCTTTCCGTATTGAAACAATGAGTGGATGATTACTGCATTTGGAATCATTGGCTAAAACCTAAGCGTACTATCTGTGCTAGGTCGTGTTGTGACAGTATTATACTCAGCTTCCTTCCACATCCTTTTCATTTAATTATTTACTATCATTCACGCTATATAGTCTTAGCCACTGAAAACACAACTGTTAAATAATCTATAAATTTAAAAAATTACATTCCTAGATCTGTTTTGCCTATGATGAAAGACTTTTCATTTAACTCGGTAGGCTAGTTTCATTTTTGTTGCACCTTGTATTTATTCCAGATCGTTTCGAATTGAATATCTG
Organism: Zootermopsis nevadensis; assembly: GCF_000696155.1. The sequence continues at coordinate 775,657 of NW_019060444.1, forward strand.
TGTTCAGAATTAAGAGTTACGAGAAGAATAATGTAGTACAGTTTATTTTTCGATATTGTTATTTATTTAACAACACTGTATCAACAGCTGCGGCCATGTATCATCAAATAGAAAATGTGAGGATCATTGAGTAATGAATTGAGATGTTGATCTCAGCCTTCCAGGTGGATATCAGTGAAGATGGAGACAGTATGTTCTTCCGAAACGATAGTATCTACCTATAAGTCCACACAGCGTTGCAACACAAAAGACCAACAATGACATCTTCATCGCAGTGAGGACTTCTTATCATATATGATAAACTTAGTTGTCAAAAGAAACGTTTATAACCTGTTAGAACATATTTACCGCCATTTATCTATAGGACTAACCGATGTATATGGCAAGTTTTGATTTGGATATTGACAGCAAGCAAATAGTTAAACCTTTTCTTCGGGTGATTTGAGGAGACGTTACTGACATTTGATAGTGGAGTTTTGACAGGGATGATATATTGCATTTGTTCGAAGAAGAAGAATATTATTACTCTCAGTACTGAAGTAATCATGCACACAGAAACAAAATCAGTGAAGTACATCATAAATTAAATTTGCAGTTTGTAATTTTACGTCAGTCTGATTGTCCTAACTTCTTAATTTGGGATGCAGAATGATTGTTTTGTTTAAAAAGTTGACCTCATACTATATTTGATTGTACAAATGCGGTACATAAAGAGTCATTTCCTCTTTGATTGACACATGTGTGCCATTCCATAGATTGCATCGTGTGTGAATGCTTGATATTAATTTCCAACATTGAAATACTCGAATTGGAATCATACGTTTTCTGCACATCCGTAATACAAATTTAACCAGTTTCTGCCGCTTTGTGTCAAATAGGCATCGAACACATTTTATATACAAAACTGGCCATGGTTTCCGATTTCAGTTAAATTTTGAATCAATGAAACGTTATTTATTAAACAGCTTTGAAAAGAACATCTGGACCCATTCGATACATAGTCACGTAACGTTTACAGGATTCCGGAAAGGGGGGGGGGTATTATAAACGTAGAGAGTTTATTCCCAGTTTCCGTCACAGATTAATTCCTACTGTTACGTTTTCAGCTCATTTCAGATGTAAGAACTAAATATTTTGTGATCTCTGATTTAATATCACAGTGTCACCAGCCTGTTTTTATATTTCGTGGTTACGAAACCCAGTAGTGTATGCGTGTGTTTGTTCGATTGTATACAAAATGAATTGCGCTGAAATATTTAAAATCCAGTTATCGGAATAATTTTGGAAATGCATTTAAATATTATAGTCAACAAAGTGGTACGGGTGGATTATTTTAAATGCAAACATTTCTATTATCTCCAACACATTTGAACGCCTCTGTATTTGTGCATTCTGTTGTGTTTTCCAAGAACGCAAATTTATTCTCATGTAATAATTATTGGGTAAACAAATTGTAAATCTGTTTTTTCTAAAATAGATTCCTTGGAGTACATCTAATAGATTTACATTTAAACTATTAAATGAAAGTCGTTAAATAATATTAATAATTCAAGTTAAATTAATACGTTTTAAATTTACAATAATATGAGCAATATTTAATTTCTGTAGTTTCTTGACAACAGTAATTTAAGAAATTTTCTAGATTTTCATTTTTTTGTTTCTTTAAAATGTTATTGCAATCAGCACTACAAAATTATTCTGTAGATATATTTTATGTATATATAATAAATTACAGATACTGATAAGTATATGCCTGTTAATAGTAGATTATTATTATTAATGTTTTAAACGTGCAACTGATAAAATATATTGTTTTGTGCATTTACTGTATGTAGCGTTCTATATTTTATATTTCATAAGCCAATGAACAGTATATAGTAGAATGTGTGAACGATAGCAATTACTGTGACTTGTGTAATAGCGTATTTACTGGGGTTATATATATCCGTCGTCTTGCATTTCTATCTTCGGATCCTAGCCCTAAAAATTAAGGAATTGCTGTTTTTAAGAGAAATTTACAGAAAATCAGGTTTTCAAGGTGTTTTTCGGGTTTGGCTTTGGCCCGCACATTACAGAGTTATTTTCAGAGATCTGTATTAAACGACATTAGAAGCCTTCACCGATAGCTGAAATATAACACAAAGGAGGATAAACTGGAAGTATAGAGCGAAGGCTGCTGATAGCCTACGATGTCCATTATGAATTGAAACGGATTACTCCGCGAACCATCCCGTTACTGGCGTTGCGGATGTATGTAGTTCTACTCACGCTGTAAGAATTGTAACAGCTTCCGTGGTTTGTTGATAACAACTGAGTGATTCACAGATTGTTGTCCAAAACGCAGTAAGTGAACGTGTGATAGGGAGTGTCTGGCCGTCCGTGTGCTTGTTTTACCCTCGGAATAACTGACCGGATTTAGACATAGTTGGTTTTGTGTTCCTGCGCTAAAGATCATGGAATTAACTTAAATCTTGGTTCGAAGTTGTCATTTATAGCTCTCATTTCAATTCTTTCTTAAAATCGCTTATCACAAAAAAAATAATCGGCTACATTTTATTAGTCATAAATTATTTGGAAGTAATAGTTTTATTTGAAGTATTTTTTCGGCGTGATAAATTTTTGACATAACGGTTGGGGACTTTAAATATGAATGCGTCCACTGCAGTCTTCTGTCTGTGTGGGTTAATTATGCACCAGTATAATCGTATCTGAAATAAATAAACTTTATTGTCAATTATGTATACAAAACAGAGCAGAGCACGTATTCGACAAATATATGTACTCCGTTCGAGTACACATTTCTATTCCATTCTATTATGCTTTATTTCTTACGACGCCGTCAAGCACATAGGTTATTTTAAGTGAAATTACTGGATGATTAAGTGATCTAAGTTATAAATTTAAAAGTCTGTGGTATATTTTTAGTTACTATCCCAGAATTTTCGTGATGGAACTGAAGAAATCCAAGAAAAGTCAAGTTTCTGTAATCTGCTTGAGGATAAAGGCTCAAAGCCATGAGTTCAAATACCACGATCCAGCGATGTTGCAGAGTTTTTTGGTTGAAATGTAACATGTTGAGGATACATACGCGATATATAATTAAATTTACTAAAGCAACAGCATATATGATTGGAAGTAACACGGTACGTGTGTGCCCCACTTATAAAACTGTTTGAAATTTGTAGTGTTTTGTATGAAACCATGATTGTCGATTGTTCACATTTCTTTATAGTATTATAATGAGTAAGTCTTCACCCCTCGCTGATACCGCAGAGACGTCATTCATTGAGCACCGACGTGCTACTGCCTTAGAAAAAAACCCTCTCCACGTGCGACAGTGCAGAATATTCATTTGAATGTACGTTGAATTTGAAGAAACAAGTAATTAGTTCGACTTTTTACCACGGCATCTCTAAAATAACTAAACAAAGTTTTGCTTCTATCACTTTCAATTATAACTTGCTGTCGTTTACTGTTTAATGTATTTGGAATGTCAGTGATGTAGGCAGATGTAAATGCAAACTGTAGAGGGTTGCTTTCGGGAATGGGATTGATTGGTATTAATGAAAGTTGCTGCTTCAAACTTTGTAGCAACTTCGATGTAGACCTGTACTTAAAAAAAGGGCTGTCTGCATACAATAATTCACAGCTACTAGCCTTCACAGTGTTTCTGTTTTCCACCAAACGACTATTCCATTTTCATGACAGCACTAATGCAGTGCATATAATGTCATGTTTGAAGTACTTAAAGCGAATTTAAGTTACGTCCTTACGTACAACGTGTTGGGGGTTGCGGGCAGTGTTACCGCAACAACCATCTCTCCCCCACTACCTCCTGTTTGCATCGTCGAACGGGTGGACAGACATGAATAGGTCAGAGCCAATCTCATGTTTGGTCAGTTCCTCCTGTGTTCCGCACGTAGTGGTCACGTGGTTTCCACATTCCACATCGATTGGCCCCCTCCTGAAAGTGTATGCAGTGAAGGAGAAGTTTGGCCTGTGATCAAGCTACATTCCTGGAACGTTAGAGATCTACATGTTACGAGCTGATGAAAAATATTTCGGAAGCAATGCTGCATCTACCCAGAAGAAATATGATATTTTCCAGTGAAATGCTGAATTTCGTATTCGATAAAGTTTGCCTTTACTTGCACGTCCATCTGACAGATGGTCCACTCTACGCTCTTCGCTTTCCTTCCTTCTTCTTTCCTTTAGTTTTGGTTTCCTGGCAGACTCCGGTCTTCCACAATGCCGTTTTCTTGATTTTCTGTACGTCCACCAGTATATAACAACAAATCTGTCTCTTAATTCCTCATGGCACACATATTACACTGCGTAATTACCTTACAATTCGATGTAACACAACCCATGAAGATGAAATTTCAGTTCCACACTGCGGAAAGTTTGAAGATAACAGTGGTCTGGAATGTTGCGCCGTGAAGTAGTCTGGTAGAAATTCACTAGCGTTACAGAGTTGTTTACCGCCTCCATCATCAAAGAGCAATGAAGCTCTGATGTCGGTCAACTTCTACCAGACCTTAAGGCAGACATTTTCATAATCCAAGGAGTTTTTATTGAGATTTTTTTTAAATTAATCAAGAACCGCTTGGAGTATTTGTTTTAAATTGGCCAGGGCCTCTTTAAGGTTTCAAAACAGCAGTTGCTCAAGGATCTACAACTGCTGGAAAATATCAGCCGAAGCTGGAAGCCTCTTCATGGTGGAATGCTTTGGCCTGGACATAAGAGTACTAGGCAGTTGTATTATTCATTTAATTGATTCTAAAAGCACTGCTTGTTTTATTTATCCTCCTCCTTTTAGTGGTGTATCCACGACTGGTACAGTGTGAGAAGGAACAAACGCTCCACTTATTATGTAGTTATTTATGTTGGGATTCTGTCAGTTATTAGAAGGAATTTTTTTAACTTGCATAGAGGAGGAAAATTCCGTTAATGCAAAGATAAATAAAACCTTAGATAGATAAGGTTTTCTATAAGTTTCTATCATGTAACACGTAATTTTGTTCCATATCTGCGTTTTGCTTAATTACAATACTGGTACCCCATGTCATATTTTGGTATTTTCGTAGCAGAGAGAGAACACTTTGCCAACTACCACGTGCCTGGGTTCAGATCAGAATGGATGTCTTCCAAATGCAAAGCATTAATGGTGCCCTGTAATATAAGCGTCTGAGTTCGTTTTTGGGGCAGTTAACGTAATGATATTCTCACAGTGAGAAGATAAGCTAATGACTCTAAATTCAGGAATATAGGAATTATGTAATTGCATTCTTTCCTTTATTTGTACAATTTTTTTATATGTGACATTCGAATTTGTGGTATTTATTTTTACTTTTATTCTGCGTATCACGTTTGACAAATAATTCATTGTAGTTCATATTGAATCTTGGAGAAACTAAAAATATGCTTATATTCTGGGTAGGCCGAAATTAACTTCAGTACTGTTTGGATTATTGGTGCATATTACGACAAATAAATTAACAGAGAGCATATCTGCTCTAAGTATTTTTAAAGGAGCTGTCAAGAAGTAAGCCTCTGGGGTTTAGTACACAACTCTGCATTAATATGTGAACAGAGTAAGTAGCGAGAAGCTGCTAAGAGGAACACTATCCTGTCAAGAGTGCTGCGTTCTGGAACATTTCCAAGTTCTTTTATTTGATGCTCAGTGCTTCCTTGTAAGTTATGGATACAGCTTTAAAGTGGATAGAACGGACCTGGATTCTAGCACAAATATAAAGGCACTTCTCTGCTGTGATTGTTTCCCCTTCACTTCTTTGAATTCTAATTTGACGTCGAATCTCTTATTTCGAATCACGCATTGTATTCTTGGAACTCGTCTGTATTTAGACGTGAGATTGTTATTCTTTATTTACTTCATGATATTTCCTGTCAGTACTTAAAATCAGAATATATTCAGACTCTTCAAAATGCACACAAAATTAGTATGCAAGTCTTAAAGAAGAAGCTTGTCATACATAATACGAAGTTGAAGCAGATTAGTTTATTTTTTCATGCATAAAGAGGAATATTAACAGGTTGAAAGTCTCTGTATTAAAATTACTTGTGTTTTTTATTGGAGATAATATTTACAATTCTGTACCACGACACCCCACAATATACGTGTGTAGTGACCCAAAAATAGAATTGCTGAATAGTAGGCTAATTTATTGTAAGTTAATAAACAGATTATAATTTTCGTAACAAAAGCAGATATGCGTACGTTTATAATGGTCATATTGGTGTTATTAATAGTAAAATCGCACGTTTAAATTTATTTTTAAGACTCTTCAGACTGCATAAGATACTGAAAGTTTCTGACGAGGGTGCGACATATTCTGTTAATTTTGGGGGGTGGAGGGGGGTGGCTGTACACATCGTCTATGTGTTATTAAAATCACAATGAAATTTGTTCTACTAGCGTATTCTGAGAAAGGCCTACATTCGAAGTCCGAGACTACCTCGAGTAGAGGGCTCACAGATTAGGTTATGGTCCTCCTTTCACCTGAAGACGAAACTAGAGGTGACTCCCGAAACGTTTATGTTTCAGGAACATCCACAGTGGATGAAGGAAAAAGTAATTCAAACTTTAATAAAAGTGCAGAGTCGTTCTACATATCCTGTTTTTAACCTTCTTGATTGATCCACCTAATGATACTTGGTGAAAAGGAACCTACAAAGTACTTGGCCTTCATTGTGCAGTTTTCTCCATCCTGCCCCCCCCCCC
>NW_019060444.1:790377-805319 GCF_000696155.1 Zootermopsis nevadensis
CGAATTTATAACTTGTGTTGGACAAGGCCGTGGTCTAGGGAACGCGGAGTTTTCCTCCGTGGCATCCCAACACTTACTCCATTCACACACAGAAGAAGGGAATGGCAAACCACTTCTGGATCATCTGCCAAGAACGTATATGAACAGGTCCCAGTCCGAGAAAAGGATGGAAGGATCCTGTTCATATGGACCTGTCGTCAGAGAGAACACTAAATAATATAATAAATACCCCAGGCGAATACAAAGAAGTTCCTTTAATAATGCTGGGATTGTGTCTTAATGTAATGTTATATTCCATCACAAATTGAGATCAAATAATTCTAAGAGCTTGGTAATGACCATATAAACATTAAGTTTGTAGCAGGCTCTGGACGTTCATAAATGTTTAAAACTATCGATTTTTATAAATTTTAGTGTTGCAGGGAATATATGAATGAATGAATATATTTAAGGGACGAAATTCAGTGCATTCCAGAACGATTCAGCGATATCTTTTACATGGAAGTACGTCTATTTTATCGTGAATGAAGTTGGTATTAGAGAGTGACTTTTCCATGAAGTACGAGTGTAATTTTCACAACTGTAGTTTTAAGTTCAAATGTCGTCCTGTTTTAATAACGTATTCTATGGTTAGAACATTCCAGAAAAAGCTAACGTGTTTCACTGGTTTTCAATGAATCAAAATATAACCTGCACGCATTACAATTTCCGTTGCTTAACATATTTAGTATGCACGGTATTTCAACGGTAAATTATGGCCTGCCACAAACTGTACTCTTGAGACCAAATATCGTGACTTCCTTGGCTTGGCACTTGGTTCGTATGAGCCTAAGAAACAATTATTCCGGTGAGTTACGTCGCCGAATTCTAAAGATTGTGTACAAAATTTCAAGAAAAGTTTAATGTTTACCGGATATCCTTTTCCTTACATCCGTGGAGCTTGATGTACTTTTTGTGTTCTTTTCACGGAATTCCAGAAACCCGCACGTGATTGCAGTATGAAATATACAGAATGTCCCAAAAATATGCATACACATACAATACGGAACATTAGTCTTTTGAGAATGTATCTTTTTTTGGGACATTCTGTACAGAGTAGTAGATGGTATTCCGAAATAGTGTCTGCTTTACACCCTAGGCTTCGGCGATATACTTAGTATTTCCAGATTCAAAGAAGGAAATCTAGAAGTGTGGGAAATATATGAGGTTATTCTGTTTTAAATATTAAATAGACACAAAAACAGAATAACCTCATCATACAATAAAATTAAATCACAACGAATGTTGGTGTTATTTATTTATGCCTTGTTTAACGACGCGGTTAGTAGTTCAGAGCGTACGGTGTCGAATGATCGTGTGGTAACTCAACTCCTTAGCCTGCTTTGAGAACCTGTAGAAATTTATTTTGCCCACAGTGTATGTATAGGTTCCATAAGATTTTAAGAATAAACAGCTGTTATTTCCCAAGTAGCAAAACCAATTGTTCCTTATAATGGAGACGTGTTGTGTTATCTTTGCGGTAGGAACTAATCTTTGAATGTTATTTAGTTGATCTTCTGCTACAAAGGGCCAGTGTATTGGAAGGGATAAATAAAGGCGGGGTAGTGACATAATTTACGGGATTATTCTAGTATCTTCCTGGCGCGATTGATGAAAACGACGAAAACCTTATAATAGTCGGTTTCATGTGTGAGGTATGAACCTGGGACCTCCCGAATAAGAAGCATGCCGTTACATTTGCTGATAAGTGTTCATTTCAAGGAGTAGGTAGTTAAATAGAGCAGTTGTATTCAATCTGGGGTACGCAAAGACATCTTAGGGGGTACGTGAAATTTAAAAAAAAATATTATTTTATGATAAACACTGAATAATCAGTAATTATAATTTATTTAATTTATTTTAGATGTAGATTATATACTATGTATAACTTGAATTATACACCAACAACTTTGGGGGTACAAAAGTTGAAGAGAAATTATATCTGGGGGTACGCGAACAAAAAAGGTTGAATACCACTGGTCTAGAGCATAGATGTCCTACAAACTCTAAATTTATTGACCAGAAGTTAGTGTGGGCAACACGTAGTAGTCTGTTTACATGAATACAAAACAGTGTTAAAGGCGTTGGAGAAAATCGACATTTTAGAATACACAAAGCATTGTAGCAAAGTCTTGATAACAGAAATGTGCATATGAGTGTAGTTACACTGTGATATCTGATTTCTTACTACACACAACAGGATATTAAGTTAGTCATGTGTTTTTATATTCCTGGCCATAGGGGAGGTTTAGGGTAGTTCAGAAGCCCCTGTTCACCTGTAAAAACATGGAAAAAATTGAAATCGGAAGCGTATCGCTTAAGCCCTGTGTAACGCAGAAAGTTTTGAATCGCTTCCCATTTAAACCGCTTTCCTAACAGGTGCTCATGCATTCGTGATTCACTCTGTGGTTGTTGCCCGTAACTTCCCCGAATTACTTGCGCTGTGACGTCGAAGCTGGTGGTAAATGGCGTTTCCTGAATTCGCCGCGCTGTAGGAATTCCTGTGAAATAAACACGTTTGTTGTTTAATATGCGAACTGTGTATTCTGGTAACAGTTAAGTCCTTGACAACAATACACAACAATCTTGACGATTAAACATTGCATTGTACATTTACTTTTGAAAGCGTCATTGGACTGAAGAAACCAGTCATCACAGAAATAGTTTAATGTATTATAAGATACGTTTAAAATTCAACATTTTCTCTAAGCTATTATGAAAATGTTGTCTTACTCATTGACGCTTAATTAACGTTGTCGCAGATTAATTTTTTATTGTAGGAACCTGGTCCATTCAACACACAGTGTTGCTTATTTTGTCTTACTAGGTCTCTATGAGCTGTTGTATAGCACACCAAACGTTGCTGGAATGTATGGATTCCGCGCTTTGTATTTCAGAGATGAAGGGTTCGAATATCGGTCTCAGGACATTTATCACGACAAAGGTTATCAAGGAAATTTCTGGTACAGTACCTTAAAAGAGGTATTGACAGCTTACTTTCACATCATTTCGAAGTAATTATTCATATCTAATAATACCGTTCGACACCGTTTTTTTATACATTTAAGAAGTGTTATTAAATAGGCTAAGGATATAATCACATTGTAGAGAATATTATCCGCATAATTTTATTTTGTTATGCGACTGGAATTGTTTTGTGCTTTATCTGATTCAAGTGTATTTAAATCTGCGTCTCTCTCCGTCAGAGATGCATGTTGTAGTGCAATATTTCGCAAGACTTTTTTTTTTTTTTTTTTTGGTTTGCTCAGCCACTTTGGTCTAAAGTACTACTGGTGGAAATGCAAACAAAAAGTAAATTCTGTAGATTTAAAAAGGGGCAGGTGGGTTTTACGGTACTTAAACACTGACAGATATTTTTTGGTTTAAGTTCTTTTCTGATTCGCGCCTGGGATTATGGAGAGGAGCGTTTCTGCTGTTTTTATTTCAGATTCACAGAATACTCTACTTTACTTCTGCTAAACAGACAGTCTCGTGCAAAATGCAGGATTGAATGTTCAAATTTTCTTTGCAACAGTGTATCTTAATGCCTTAGATCCTTTCATACGTATTGTGGTGAGGGAAATAAGTGTGAACACTGCCAGTTTGGACTCTTTTGAGAACCCTTGAATTGCATTACTCTAAAATGAATCTAGTTAATTGAATCTTTGCTTCAGAAGAATTGCCTATGAGACTTTTTATAACCTGCTCTTACGAACTTTTGAAAGTAATTTTACATTTTGGTATTGTCTTTGTAAGGAGGAATGAATTATGTGGATAAAATTCAGAGTTACTGAATATTTCTAGGTGGTGTATGTTAGTACCACTGGCTCTTAAACGGTGCATATGTACACTTGATTTTTGAAACATGAGAACTTTTAAGGTGTATTGTTAAATGAAATGGAATTGGGAATAAAATTATTGTTTAATTTGGTGATAAGTGTCTTTTCTTTTAAAAGATCGTTGTCATATTAAAGTGTCATTGTTTTTATCATTAGGTCTACATAACTATAATACTTAGTCAACCGCACTGTTTCCAACTTCCCAATCTAATTTTTCATGTAACATCTAAATTTAATGCTGTTAATCATCAACGCATGGTTTACTCCTCATATTACTCTCCCTTTCTCGTTATCTCCTCAATTAACAGCAGAATAATACGGAACTTAGATAGGAAGGAAGCACTCTGCTTGAAATATTTTTGTTGGAAGAAGCTTTGCTTCGAGTACCGCTATTCTGTTTCGCGATTCTTTCTGTCTTTCATAGGGGAGATTTATGCATAATGTGATTTAAACGTTTCGAATGCCATTCGGTCTTTATCATTTTTCTCTATCGTAACTTGTTTCTCTGTGCATAAATGTTTAACCAATGACGGAATTTCCACAGACAGGCGGTAGAGTTGTCCACTGCTGCTTGTTTAGTGTGACAGCTGAATGAGTGATCCGTAACTTCTAGGCTGTGAAAACTATGATAATTTGGGATGGTTTCATGCTGGTGAAGGGTGGAAATGAAGCGGTAGGAAACAAGTGGGGTTTCTGTTTGGTAAGACTCTCTGAATTTTCGTGTGAAGACAGCAGGAAATGACTCAATCAATATAGTCTGCGGTGAACAAGGCTCGAAACAGGTCCCTCCGAAATACAGGGAAAATATGGAAAGACAACTTTTCGAAAACAACCAACGCGTTACATTGTAGTTAAATATTTAAAATTGATGTATCAGCGAAATGAGCTATCCTCTTCCTAACGCTGGTTTGGTCAGTGTTAAACATCGTATTTTAATAATGTATTTTTATATAGATCACACTCTTGGCATTTATGTTTTGTAATATTACAATGCATTTGGATCAAGAATTGTTTGGCGCACAGGCAAAGCAAACATGCAGGTCTGAAGGTACCATAAAAGTCCCTTTTGTATGGAAAAGAGAAATAAGCTTGAAAAGAACAACAGCAGCGCACAGCGTAAGCCTTTCAGTAGACGAGACACAGTGTGTGAACAATAACACAAGCAAGACATGTTCAGTCTGCAAGTTTTGTACTATAAAAATGCTTTCACTTTACAAAGAAGTTTGAAACTGTGATGATCCACCAACTTTTACGATGTATTAGAAGACGTTCTTTGCAAACTAAAAGAACTGCTTCAAGTAAAACGAGGATCAGTATGGGCAAAGTGTAATGTAACAGCGAAAGAAAGAAGGAAAGAAAAGGAAGAAGTCTTCGAAGCCCAATTTCTTCTAAGAAATGAAGCAATAGATACAGACTGCAGAAGATCTCAGTCTGCCTCCTTTGATGTCAGTGCGTTTTATACCCTGTCGTGTTACACGGCGCAACGTCTCTGTGGAATTAAACTTACCATGTACCCAACGCCTGAATGGAATGTAATGGGAATGGATAACTGGTGAGGTATGAAGTGCATTATGCAAACTAATCAAGTACTCCGATGGATTCAAAGAACTCTGCGAGTGAGAGAGGCCACATCGTAACCACGAATTCCAGCTAGAACTTGCAATGCCCGCTTTCTTATGGAGAGTCGGGAGAGCATAATCTTCTAGTAATTTGCGAATATTAGTGATCTACTTCCTGTGGATATGTTCCGTTAATGTATTATAAGTCATCGCAGGTTGTGACACATGACTCCAAAGTTTTACCTTGTTACCATATTTACCCATGGCACAGCTTAAGTGTAAACTTTTTTTAAGTCACTCGTCTTTGTCTGATCGGTAAATTTAAATTTGTATTCATTAGATTATATTGTTTTTCGTCATTCTGAATTTATTCTCTGACAGTACATCCTTTAAATAGGATCATTAGGCGTTTGGTCAGGCTATCCAGAGTCCTCTATTTGAGCACCAAGACATCACAGAAAAACGCAGGTGTCATCTCCTACGATTCTAAAGAATTTCGATGCAAGGCATACAGATCCTATGCCTTGGACTATTTATTCCTTACTACCAGCACTTATTACTGTACTGTCAGTTTTATTGTTACATAATTTGCCCACAATTCATGAAATCGCTTCTTTATTATAAGTGGGCCTGCTTGTTCTTATTCAGTCTTTTAATGATCATTGAGATCGTAAGGAAGTGGAAAATAAAGTGAGTTGCAATTTTAATGGTCGAGGTGTAATTTGCGTAAAGTTCATTAAAATCTATGGGATGTCTTTCGCTGGGATACGAAATTAAACTCCTTAGAAAGTTAGTTACAGATACAGCTTTTCACTTTCTAAAACGACAGAAACAAATTTTAAAGATGCATGCAGCGAATTGAGTGATAGGAAGTAGGGCAAGCAAGCTAGGGACATACAACCTCTTAAATTAGGTTATTAAAACTTTAATTATCTGCACTCGAGTAAAGTTCTTTGTTTGATCCTCTTCAAACCAAATATTCATCTGCATTTTCTTTTTTATAATGGTATATATTCTCTCTCTAAATTTTCCAATTATTTCTTTCCTTTTATTTCATGTCGTAAACCCTTGTCGTTATGGATATAACCTTGTAGCAGAAAAAGTGGAAAGGAATATACAAGAAGAACGTACCAGTTATCATCTCATCTTTATAATTTTAAGGAATATAATGAGGTACTAAAAATCTTCATCAGCAGAGATGTACTTTGAAGTATAATGGACAGAAATTCAGATAAGTTGCCAGTGGTTCTTTGTGTGAGCTGTTCGTAAGAGATACAGTGTTCATTAACTTCATGAAATTACCTCCGTAAGACGATTTGATTCATATCGAGATAGTTTCTCACTGTTTAATGTATTTTATGTTGAACACATTACATTTAAAACATTTACAAATTATGTGGGCACATAACACACTTTTTAAATGGATTTTGCTTCGGTAATGTAAGGCGGTTGCACCAGCTTAAGATTTACGTCTCATCTAAGAAAGTATGACAATTGTTTCAATCATAAATATGGGAGATTAGAAGGGACTTGTGCCTCTTTCGGGGTAATGCATTTAGTTTGAGTATAAATTATGGCGTTCCTCTCTCTCTCTCCCTCTCTCCCTCTCTCTCTATCTCTCTCTCCCTCCCTCTCAGTATAGTTCAGTTGTGTACAATGTGTCACTTCTTCCGCCCTTGATACAAATATTCTCCTCACCACCCCGTGTAATGTTTTATGTTTACGTTTTAGATATCGGACGCGAAAATAAGAGATTGACATATGTTTGGTGGCCAACAATCTCGAAATGTCATCTCATGATTTTATTTGTGAATGCAATTTTTATTTGATACAGTCGTTTCCAAACACTTGCGTCTAAACTGTGTTTCGAATGATATGTTAGCTGCTTTCATACACAGACTTTGTTTTTCAGTCTGGTGACAAGACATAAACATACAGTTTGCCTTCTTCACTTCTTGACAAATTTCTTAATTTCATGTACTAGAGATTCCGTGTTACTTTTATGATTTTTATGTTTTTGGCCTTTGCATTCCTGATGGAGACGCCCCGAGTCCTTCGGAGCTAATGATAATGGTTGTGATATTCTTCAGTTAAATTCAAAGAAAACCCGCTTCAAATTTCGGTTTGTTTTCATGCTTAGGAGAAATATAATTGTTTAATTGGACATCCTAACAAAATTCGTAAATACAGTCTGTGTACATCGTTTCTAGTTCAGGTAGAAGCAGGTGGTGAATATAATTACAACGATAAAAGACTTATGGTTATGCTTGCCAGTATATGTTGCTTTGGAATGCACAGTAATGCAGTGATCTAGGTGTGAATAAACATCTGAAGGATCTGTTCCAGGTATATATTTGAAATGGCTTCCCCTTCTTGTCTGGTAAGTTCCGAACCGAAGTCCCGCTGTGCTTCCTTGAACCCAAAGCAATTGCAACTCTGCAGGGGGTAAGGTTGCTATTGGCGTCGAAACATTCTCCAAAGCATTGGGAATAAAGTCCCTGAGAAATCTCCATGCTCTTTCTTTAGACACGTCATCACATTCTCTCTGGCTTTGATGAAGGTCGAAAAAAATGTTGAGGAATATTACGTGGAAAACTACCCCCTTTCATGATTGCAGATCCCATAAATCTGCTATTATTAAGATTCCAAGGCGCTCTTTCGATTACAGATCTTATATGGTATATAATTTTCAGTAATTCAGAGAAATTTTGTACTGCTATGTTTCACAATTATTCCAGGTTGCATACATTGCATCAGTACTCATAGATAAATTGTTTTGTTCGTTTATTCTTTTTTGCCGATTTAATGCTTCTTTGCTATTTACTTTCCTTCACTTTATACAAATTTCTAGAAGCTATTACTAGAGCTTATGGCACCTGCTTTACTTCGTATTGTTCTGTCTGTATTATGAAGCCAATACTAATTATAAACTAATAATGACAATTAGGCATAGCTATAGTCCATATAACTTTAACTAATGCAGATAAAATGACATTGTATTTGTCATATGTAAGCACGAAGTTTTGCGTGATTTCCATGTTTGTAAATCTTCAAATATATAAAAAAAATATCCTGATTTGTACATACATTAGTCTCTTCCATGCAAAACTGTACACGATTAACCCCAGTAGATGATCAGCGAAATCCATCACATTGAATCACGAGGATTTCTCGCAGCCGTTATGTTTTTTCCCCCAGGATTTGCCATTACCAGAGCTGCATATTCGGAGTCTGCTAACTAAATTAACTCCATAGCGCAGAGTCTTTGTTAAGATGCTAATGGTCGCTTAGCTAGTCAAGAAAGCCTATCCTTTTATGGAACTTGAAGTTTCATTACCGTGTTCATAATAGCCTGTCTTCGAATTTTGTTACAACGCAACCTGTCATGACGCTACATGAAGTGTCGTCATTATCACTCTCAACATGGCGGGACCGTCATGTTAGTGTTATTGATGGCAGGAAATTAGAATGTACGAAAGCGGAGTGGTCTCTGGTGGCATGATGTTAAAGCCCAGTGCCATGAAAATACATCAGTTGTTTCGATACTTGTTTAGAGAATGCATGTACGAATGGACACTAGAATATGATTTTATCTTCGTTTTAACCCTTCGAAGCCCGGAACTCATCTAAATGATATTTGAACATTTAGTTCCTACCGCAAAGCAGCGAAAATTCGTCTCCATTACAAAGACTTTCTGCTTAGTACTGTTCAGGAAAATAATCCCTGTTTTTCTGAGAGTCACACGAAACTGGTGATGTAATTTGTGAGCAACGTAGAGAGTTATTGTCTTTGAATGTAGGTGATACGTATATTTATCGCTACGTTTTAAACATAATATGTCGTAAAGTGAGATAATAGCAAATGGCGAGGAATAAGTGTCTTTGTTTTGTTGTTTATCTACCCCTGCCTGCTCATCATATTGTTTAGCGTTCAATGAAAGTTGCATGCGAAATGCTGGCTTATACATCCAGCCACTTATTTCGACGCTGAAAAGTGTCTGCGCACGTTTTAGTTTGGTTAAACTAAATGTAGACCCAACTGAAATGCATTTTCTTCCCTACATCCGTTCTGCTGTGCTACATTTACTCGACGTGCCAGGTCAGGCCCAATCCGATACCTTCCAACTAAGGCTGTGACAATACGCTACTTGGTCAGTCTCTCGTATTCCTCAAGGGGCAGTGATAGTTTGTTATGGAGCAGTGGCGGAATCATGATTAACAGGGGACAACCAAGGAACTCCTTTATTAAGCATACCAATAAAACTCATTTGTAATGTTTAAGTTATTGAATAGGTGCGTAGCTATACGGTATAACTCCGATGGAAAATAGCAAGTACTTTTTTAACATAATCCCTGTATTGGCTTGTCCTGTATCGATAGCTAATTCCTTTTGATGGAGATCCACTCTCTATTCACCGAAAGATTTCCCTTTCTCCATGTCCCTACCAGATTGTTTATTATAGAACATTAATTCACGAGGTGTAATAGTCGTTGCAGGTTAGTGTTTAGACTTTGTTTCCTTTCGTCGTGTCTTCGATAAATTAGAAATATTTCTATTTAAAATACGAATTCTTGAGTTGTTAAAGACTGACACCGCTCTCCATTAAATAGTCTTCAAATAAGTAATACTCTGACGGCTTACCAATCAACGTATTTCAGTAGCCCTTCTGGCACGTGAGACAGTTCAATTTGAAGCAATTACTTCTTTACGTTGCCCCCTTATATCCTAACACATTTACCAGAAGACAGTGGATTATCGGAAACCTATTATCGGCCTCCATTAAGGTAATTCAAAGCGTTGGGTAACTGAATTGCCGTTACCTACGTAGGTAATGTGATCATCAGTCCATAGTGAATACGTCTGTCATTTCTGAGTGTGTTAGATTTACATGCTGTGTGGAAATATTAGCCTCAGAGGTAATATTAAATAAACGCATAAAAATATATAATACTATTTGTCTAATGCCGAAAATTTGCTAAATATAGAAAGTAACAAGTTAGATCTCGAAATACGCCACAGAAAGGATTATTTCACGAATGGCATAAAATGTATATTTTATACTCCAACTCGGTATTTTAATATTCGCATTCGTTCTGAATTAAATGTACCATGTAGGCTCGTCGTATTTTAATTTCATCGTCATTAAAAAGGTGTCAGATAAATCTGTAAATATATAATTAAAATTATAATTGCAGTTTTCTACATGTCACTGGCCAATTTACTTTTATGTAACCCACGTGTAGTTTGATTTTGGTATTTCAACGACATGAGTGCGCTCTGATATTTCTTAAAACTTGCAGCCCTTATTAGGCTATTAATTTTCACACGGGCGGAAATCTCTCACTGTGAGATAAGAAGACAGGGAATTTTGAAGAACAACGTTCTGGGGAGAATATTTATACGCAATAAGGATTATGTGTCTGTTACAAGAAATTAATAAAGTAAGAATTCACTATTTGTACTCATGGCGAAATACTGATACGGCAATGAAATTGGGAAGGATTAGGTGGACAGATCATGTAGCATACATAAAGTAAAATACCTACGTATACAATTTATTTGTTACAAACCTGTAGCCGACGAGACCTAGGAATATGCATCAGTACAAACATCCGTCTTTGCCACTGGCTTATGAAAAAATTGCATAACATTTAGATTTTTATACGTAAGCATGACCTGGTAGATTGAGCTGTTTTAGAACATATTTCGATTAAACAATTCTTTCTAAGTAATGCTGTGTGGATAGTTTTCTTTTAATAATTTGACTTAACTTGCTCAGCAGGCCTAGTTAACATTTTACTGGTTTAAGGTCTCGTTTGCCATCGTGTGACGTAAGATTATAAATTATTAGGACCAATTATTGAAACTTCGTGTAAATTTATTATCTTGTTATGGCAAGCAGGTTCACACATTACTGAGTTTTCTTCAAAATCACTCGTCACTCAGATACCTCCCGTGCTGAATGTATTTTATGCTTGATGTGCCTAGAAACGATCGCGAAGAAGAAAATCCTTGCCCCTGAATCGATCCATCAGAAATAATGGACGGAGCCCTACCACTAAAATGTTTAAAAGCTAAATATTTATATAATGACAACCAATCACCTGGCAACGGGAATAGATTAAACTCCCGAAAATTAAAACATATGGTAGAAAAACACAAACTGATATGTGCAAATATAGTTTTACAGGAAAACGTTTCAAAAGTCGTTGAGCTAATTTAAAATCACGTTCTTTTTCTATCGCTTCAAAATATTTGCTTTTGCAATGTTTTCGTTTGAACATGTAATGTTTTGAATGGCAGAGGATGTTTATTTCAACTTTTATTCAAAACTGTCAAAACTTAACGTGTCAGCTTATGACTTTTCATCGCAGAAATATACCTCAGACAACTCAAAATATCCGACATAGTATTTCTAAAATGCATCAGCCATTGTCACAACGAACGTTTAGAAACTAGCCCTTCGGTTTTAGTCCAGGAATGATATATTCTATATTTATTTTGAAGAGTATTTGAGTCACTGGTCCACATGCCCTCCTCCTCCTCCTCTCATATCCGAGTACAAAACGCAGTTTGTTCGCCCACCTCCCCATTCTGCGGCGTTCTTGTAGTGTCTCGAGTACTATTATTCACCGCTGCAGAGTCCCCTCGGAAGATCTGGAGCACTCTCTAGAAGTCTGAGGTCGAGTGACTGAGTGAACGAACGGCAGAATGAATAGCTACACTGAATTCCTTGCATCTCAGTGGAACATTAACCATCCGTCACCTCTGTCTTCTTCCCATCTTCTGCGCTTCGTTCCAAATTTGTCACAGCAAAACTTCTCGGCCGTCTAGCCTATCGTTTAATTTCTTATGCTACATTCACTTTCATGAGCCGGGATAGCTCAGTCAGTATAGTGACTAGCTACGGGCTGGACGACCGGGGTTCGATCCCCGACGGGGGCAGAGGATTTTTCCTCTAGCCTCTGCGTCCAGACCGGCTCTGGGGCCCACCCAGCCTCCTCTACAATGGGTACCGGGGTCCTTTCCCGGGGGTAAAGCCGGCCGGGGCGTGATGCTGGCCACTCACCCCCATCTAGTGCCGAGGTCAAGGAAGAGAGGAGCTATACCTCCACTCACCCCAAACGCCTACATGGCGTATAGTGGGACAAACTTTACTTTACTTTACATTCACTTTCGTATTTTAGGCGCTTTTGAGGCTCGTTCGAGCTAAAAGTTGGAAAAAAAAAATGCTTGAATATTTCTGTCTTTTCTTATCTCTGTTTGTCTGTCCGCAGAATCTTTAGAACCATTCTTGAAATACTGTATTAAGGCAGTTTACTAAAATTTGTCGACAGGTTTCAGTTCATGTTAGTCTGGACAAATTAACGGGCACTTCACATGCGTTGTGCTAGCGGAAGTGCACCTGGGGAATCTCCTTCCGACCAGAGATGACGCCACACGCGCGCAGAATCATAGGACGAATTTTGACTAACGCATTAGGATATTTATGCTCGTAACTTACAGTTATGTGTCTTAGCTTGGTTTTAGAGCAGCGTATAACAAATGAAAGGACAATTAACTCCAAGAAGTAGAATCCTTGAAAAGGTGATTCGGCGCTCAGCAGGACAAGAAGATGGAAGCATAAAGTTAATTACAGTGTTCACAAAAGCCCTACCACCGGGCCGTGTTGTGAGATTATCGTATAGAATCCATACTGTTACACCGAGTTTCTATAACAACCATTTTATTTACATATTTCCGTCTATACCTTGGTCTAAGTCATCAATTTCCTTCTTGTTTATCGACAAGATTCTTGCTTGCAATTCCTATTTTTCAGTGTATACTAAAATATATGGCTATTTCTGACTGTTTTATGTGATTATCCTAGTAATATCTGGTAGAATACTAATTATGAAGTTACTCATTATGTATGTTCTCCAACCTTAGCGGCTAGAACCCGTCGTACACCATTATCACTTACTCTCCGTGAGTATCACTTACTTCTAAGTTGTTTGCTGTGTTGATCATAGGCCATGAGGAACAGTATTTTGGTAAAATGTAGTAGCTTCAGTGTCGGAGAGTCAAGTTGTGGGGTTTTGGAGCGGTCTGTTAAATAATTCACTGAGAAAAGTAACTTTAAGTTACCAAAGTTAAATCAATGTTCTATTTGCTGAACAAACCAAGCGAATTGGATTTTACCAGTATTTAACGAGTTCCTCTTCTGTGCCTCTAATACATATTCTCCAGTTTAACGAGTGACAACGGATTTTTGATACGAAATGTTACTTTAAATAAGGGTTTTCTCTTCACCTCGACCCGAATTCTCGACAGTGTCACTATACATCTTATCGTAATTCAACAAGCTCTAGAAGCTTTTGGCTTAGGGGCTTGGTCCCTCGCTGTCTGTCTCCCTCCTCCTTCATCAATCCCTTAACCCGACTTCCCGTGCGACGCAAATTCGAGACCTCTTATACACACACTGCACTGAAGAGAATTCACTGTAAAGAGAGGCTGGAGAAATGTACGTAGAATCCTGCGAACGTTCGTATATCATTGGAATTCCCTTCACAAAACCCCCATCTGATGCAGCCTCTCATGATCCAAGCGAACACCCTCTGACTCCTCCGTGCGCTTGCTGTTCTGTCTGTCTGTCCGTCCTCCGAATATAAATATCTCCAGAAGGAACTCGTCCATTTCTTTACCCTATTTCTATTCAAATTTTCTTTTAGATTCCGTGAGCGCCGATTTAGTCTTCTTCACCACTTAGGATATTTCTCTCGTGTGCCGTCGTAGTCCATTCAAAACGAAGAAAAGGGATATGGAATAAAAGTAACAAGAAATGAGGTAAAGTTCTACAATGCTTGTATTGCCGGGAAGAAATAACAGTCCAAAATCTGAGTTTACGTAAGGCGGCTTATTATGCATTTCGAAGTCTCGGCTTTTAGGGTCCATGCGATTCTGACAGCAGCTCCTGGTGCGACAGAGAAACGCAACTAAACTGTGAAATGCTGAAGACAGTGGTTTGTTCATATCTCGTAAACTCTTGATAAGGCATATGTAAAAACAATTAATATAATAATAAATTAATAAGGTAATGTAATAACCCATTTAAAAACCACAAATATTGTAATCACATGCAAAATTGTTAATTAAATTGTAAACAACATGTTAAGAGTATGGGAAAAATGATTCCCTAAGAAGCTACTTACATATAAACCATTGCGAACGAGGGATATAAGAAGACCAAGAAGTCGATGGAATCAATCAGGCTTGATAGCACCCAATCTATGTCAAAGGAGACGGAGAAGAATGTGATAACTAACATTCATTCGAACGAACAGCTTTTGTACAATTTCAGTTAATTCTACAAAAGTAATGATCAGAAATGTTTGTGTAAGAATCTATGATGGTTTAAAATTATATTATCTTAAACATGCTGGGAATCACAGAAGTACACGCTCATGAAAGAATGAATGAGTAAATCAATTTTATATTATGTCGCGGTCTTCTGAGTTGTGACCA
>NW_019060444.1:805353-840569 GCF_000696155.1 Zootermopsis nevadensis
AACTGCTATGAGAACCTTATATTAGAAATTGATTTTATTGCTAACAATAAGCTATGGGTAATTGGATTTGTGGAATTAAAACTACAGAACAATTAACACCTTCTACCACACATATGAATTACACCGATAAGAATGAATCTACAACTGTGAGTTATATGCTATTATGAAATTATCCCTCTGAAATTCGCTCGCTTACCTGTATTCATTTGCATAATTGAATAACAAAATTTAAATATTATTTTAAACAAATCGTATTGAATACGTTTTTTAAATTGTAATTTTTTATGAATGAAACGGTTGTCTGTCCGCAGATTTATTTCTTTAGAACCAACGGAGAGGGTTCATACATTCGTGACCAGTGAATTTTACCCTTCCTGAATTATTGCTCATATAATGTATGTCTACGTTGTTAGGTTATGCCCTTTGAGAGAGGAAATAAATCATTTGAGAGAAAAAGGCAGATAAAAAACAGCAGTAGCTGAATAAAGGAACTGCAACTGATACATTTTCCCATTATGTGCGAAAATTCCTTATGTGATATAATGGATATCCGTCAAGTTACATTACGCGGAAGTGCACGACTGGAACTCAAATGCTGTCTGTAGCAGCGCATCTTGAAATTTTAGACCCGATATTGAGCTGGCAGGAGGAAAGAAGCCAGTGGTCACTGAAGTGTTACTTGAGTTTATAGTGAAGTTACGTTCCAATATCACTTAGAGAAAAACCCACCAAATGTTGCGACAAATACGGTTCGCGCAGACCTAATGAAAGTTTTTGTTCTGTTCTGTGCAAACGTAATCTCAGGAGTAGCCAACTGCCATGGTGGCACTTCTCGATACCGAAATTAGAAATTTTGTTTTAACATTTTCGAACACACCGTTTCCTCCACGTTTCTTAGTTCTCTAAGCATGATTGTGTAGGGTAATTGGCTTAGTATTACGAATTAGAAAGAATCCTTGTTTATTTTGGAATACTTTAAATTTTCACTGGTTGAAGCTCTGGTTGTGAAATGAGTCAGGGGTTTTGGAGAAAATGGGGCAAATATTGGTCCATAGTATTCTAGACTATGACGTGTGTATCAGTGTTGGTGGATACCAGTGTTTCGGCGGAATATATTACCTCCAACTTCAGTTTAATCTTAATACTACACTCCTCACAAAGCAGACCATAGACCAGTTTTCACCGCTGTGAAATCCTCGGATCTTATGCAACGAGAAAAAACATTGTAACTTATAGTGCTGATAAAAGAGTCGATTTAACAACACTCATTTCGTATATATTTTGCTCGAGTCCCGACTGGGACCAACTATTCCGTCTGAGGTATTTCATATTTCTTATTAGCCTTTCTATGCAAATGATAGATTTATTACCTTGTATATAACGATTACTACCTTTCAATCATTTGTTTCTAATTAGCTTGTACAAAAATACTTTTTTCGAAGTATCATTATGCTTCATACAATTCTTAAATTTCCCGCTTAAAATTTTATCTATATACATTACATGCATGACTTTTGAACATTAGCTTGACATTCTCTCAGTCCATCATAGGAGTTGGTCGAGCATCGTGTAATACACTAGTAACGAGCCAAATAAATAGTTGAATACAGTCAGAAAGAAACAGTTTGTAGGTCATGACACGTTATATGTAGTAAAATCCCTTCTGACACTTTTTAAAGAAACCATAGATTAAGGCTGACCTGTTCCGTGACTCGTGATTGTTCGATAAAAGTACTTTTCACACTACGCACACTTACACTTCATCAAAGAGAGGCCGAAAAGTAGGTTACAATGTAAGAAGAAACCCCTACGGGTATGGACAGTAGTCGGTAGCAAGTCAGTTACAAATTTCATGCTTAGTGCATTTTACCTTGATAGCTATATTTACTTAGGAACACTGGATTGACATTTCTTTCTACAGTGAATGCTGTCTAAACGACGGCAAGATTATTTTCAAGTTTTTTCTTCAAATTCTTCCACAAGTAGGAGTACTCTTAAATTACATTATTTTTTTTACATTTATTGTTAAATCATTTGATCCGAATATTATTCTTGAAAGTCATTTTTTAACTCATATTTGTTTTTTCAATAGATTTGTTTTATCGGAATCGCCATTACCATTTATATAGATATTTTTAAAGAGTTCTGAAGTATATTTATTGTTTTTACCATTTGTATTTCATATCGGTTAATATTAACAGTCATGTTCTAATTGTCTTTACTATTTTAATCGTATATGCAATGAAATATGACGTAAATAGACTTCTGAATTTTTAAAAATGACATGTAACCTACAAAATCTGCTTCTGTATAAATTATTGGTCTGAGTGAGCCAATCTAAAACCACATCTTAAACGCAGTTTATCAGGAAATCTAAATATAGATTTATGATATCGTCACTATCAGTAACCGAAACAAATTGAAACTTTTTTCGTATTTATTGAATATTTGAATAAGGTTCTCTTGGAGATAATTAAATTTTATGGAACACTTTCTACAGCTGTTAAATATCCCGCTTGCAGCTGTCTCTACAGACATTACGTGCAAGTCACTTCTCTTTTCAGTAGTTTCGTTTAAATTTCTAAAACTCTGAAGCGTTTTAAGCTTCAGTTAGAGCATATTCACAAGAATCATATGACTAATAGTTTCCGTGTGTAATGTAACTCATGTATAGTGCGTCTGCTTTAAACAATGTTCTTAAATTCCATAAAGAGAATATTTTTAAAGAAAATTTCTTGTGTCTGTTTCTTCTCGCTCCTAACTTATACAAATTTTGACTGAACTCCTCACAAACCTCACAACAAGTTACATATTTCTCGCCCATATTCCTAATCTGTGGTCTGCTGGTCGTTTCAATTCTAACATTAATTATTTTGTGTCCGTCGTTAAAAAACGATTTGATGTGTCGTGACCACGAATTATCCACTGTCCTTAACTTACGTTCATACAAATTTGATAGGTTGTTAGATCAAATTAAGAAATAATATAAGGACACACCGGAATTATATAATCTGAATTTAAGCCTTAATGAGTCCATAAGACTTGATACAATTTACTTAATTTTAAATGTTATTAATCTACGAAACTGTTTTCACCACAGTCTTCTTTCGAGAATGAATGAATGAGTGAGAGAGAGAGAGCGCGTGCGTACGTAGGCTGTCTACACACGCATTTCTGTTTGTATAATTTGTATGCCCGATAAACTTTTGCTCTCTGAAATTATTGAATTTTCAAACACTTTATTTGGAACGAATCAGATCTCAAATTTACAAGTAGTTCAAGGTTTCCAAGATGTCGCGTATCGAAGTTTTATGTAAAACTCATATAAATTGAACAGAACTCGAAACGTAGGTGTAACAATTCTATTCACCAACATTATTTGCATTTACATTCACACTGGACCAGGTTTTCTTATTGCAGTATTATTATACTAAATCGGGAATAGTTTACTTCCAGACATACCTCGTATTTCATCCCCTTTTTTTCACATCGAATGTCATCCTCATTTCTATTCTGACGTTTAGCGCAAAAAGTTCCTCTATTACGCGAGCTCTATATATATATATATATAGATTCTGCAGTATAAGAAATAACACCGAACCTCAGGGGAGAGAGAGACACGAGAACAAAATATATTGTTACGTAAAGAAGGGCTATTCTCTTTTTCAGCCTACCCTCTTTATCCTCCCTTGAGGGTTAATACCACCCTCAGAGCTTATCTCAACGGAAAATATCTCCCCATAACGAGGCTTTCTTGGGGACAGGAGTTGAACATTTCCAATATTTATTGTATTATAGTGAATAAATATAAGCCCACGCTCTCCAGTGGAAAATTTATGTACGGACATGCGGCATATATACCGTAATGCTCTGGTCAACATAATGGCTGTACAAAGCGGAGACAGAGCTTGATCGTGGGCTACGTGTGATTCCGGATTAATGGGCCCTTTACTGCCGACATTTAGGACAGTAGATTATTTTTTTTGGCGAAAAATGTTCTGTGCTAATTCGTTCCCGAAGAAAGAAATTCCTCCGAGCATCTGTATATGACCATAAAAATTAGAAAAGTTTTCGAAATCGCGTGGATAATTCAGTTGTTTTCACATATGGTCCAATTTGGATTAATTATTAAGTTTTTACGACTCTTTTCAACTGTGTTTTAAGTGGCATGGAAATTCGAAGTAATTATGAACGATGGGTATTGAAATCTGAAGGTATCGACTGTAGATCATTTGAAGGAAGTTTTGACTTGAGCGCACGTGAATCACGTGATATTCTAAACCATAAATCACATTTATTTTTATTTTAATCTTTAAGTGTGGATATTTTATGTCTCGATAAGAAAGTTAAAGATATTTGACCGTCGTATTTTTCTGAAATGCCATGTAACAATTTCTGTTATCCAAATAGAACCACATTAATAATATCTTCTGAAAACATGTAAATTTTAATTATCAACGCATCTCAGAATCATGCTGGCGTATAGGTAATCTTCCCAGTATTCCGAAAATTATTCCAAGCTTGTGCTCTCTTTACCTCCATTGCAAAGCTATCTCAATAACGACTGGTTGAACGACGTTCTCTACCTGGCGATATAGGTAACATCGCGATTTTTCTGTATGAAAATGAACCATAGTGGCGATTCGAAGTCAACGGAACGGTTATACTTGTACGCATGCGTAAATACGAGATTAAAAAGTGTCGGTTCATTTAAGAATTTAGCATGGCTGAAACTTTCTAGTGTAATTTACAATACACCGAGCTGTTTGTGTGGGAAAGAGAGAATGCTATAAATGAAGCCGGAAATTCCAGTGGATATTAGGAGAGACATCAAGACGTAATAGCACTGTAATATGGAGAGCGCGCTAATGGACTATTAGTGTGACGACACATCTTCCGCTTCTTACTTAAATTTAACCGAATAACTCCCTCCGTGTATCACAGAACAGAAGCTAATGTTGCTCAGTCAGTCAAGAAATTCCCTTCCTTTTACAGAACCCGACGTTTCTTTACATTCATTCACTAAATCCTATCCTTAGTCAGCTGAACCCATTTCATATTTGTTACTCTATTTGTTTAACATATACTTTAATATCGATCCCTCAGTTACTTCTAGGTTTTGCAGAAAAAAAAATTATAAATATTTTTAAAATATTATTTTGGCCATGTTAAACTTCATAGTGCCACGAAAGAAATATGTATCTGAGACATTCCTCATCAAGAACGGTCTAAAACAAGGAGATGCTTTGTCTCCCTTGCTCTTTAACTTTGCGCTAGAATACGCCATCAGGAAGGTCCAAGGTAGGCAGGAGGGTTTGCAATTGAATGGGACACATCAGCTATTGGCATATGCTGATGATGTTAATTTATTGGGGGACGATATAAATACAATAAAGAGGAACGCAGAAGTTTTACTAGAGGCTAGTAGACACGTGGGGCTATAAGTAAATTCAGAAAAAACTAAGTACATGTTAGTATCTCGTCATCAGAAGACAGGCGAGCAAAATTATCTTAGGGTGGCTAATAAATCCTTTGAAAGGGTTACAAAGTCCAAATATTTGGGAACAACAATAACAAATCAAAATGATACTTGTGAGGAAGTTAGGAGGAGACTAAATTCCGGAAATGCTTGCTACTTCTCAGTCCAAAATATTTTGTCTTCCCGTCTGATTTCTAAGAACCTGAAAATTAAAGTATACAAAACAATAATCTTGCCTGTTGTTTTGTATGGGTGCGAAACATGGTCTCTCACTCAGAGGGAGGAACACAGATTGCAGGTGTTTGAGAATCGGGTGTTGAGGAGGATATTTGGGCCTAAGAGGGAAGACGATGGGGCGTGGAGAAAACTGCACAATGACGAGCTTAAAAATCTGTACTGCTCCCCCAGTATTGTGAGGGTGATTAAGTCGAGAAGAGTGAGATGGGCGGGACATGTAGCGCGCATGGATGGGACAAGAGGTGTGCACCGGGTACTGGTTGGGAAACCTGAAGGGAAGAGACCGCTGGGGAGACCTAGACGTAGATGGGAGGATAATCTCAGGCGGGATCTATGGGAGATAGGAGTTGAAGGAAACTGGATTTTGTTGGCCCAGGACAGGGTCCGGTGGAGGGCTTTGGTTAATTCGGTGATGAACCTTCGGGTTCGGTAAGCCATCTAGTTAGTTAGTTTAGTTAGTGCCACGAAAGAATGGGGTTGCCGACCACAGCGGCCGCGCGGTCAAAGCTGTAAGTCTTGGCCGCTCGAACACTGATATCGTGCGTTTAAAACACTGGAGACACGGATGTTTGACCGCGTCTTTCCGTTTGTTAGAGGCCACGCATCGATTCGATCTGCCTGTTCAGGGAAACTTGCCAAATGTCTGAGAGAGGTGTACAGACCGTAATGCCTAATCTATAAAGTCAGAATAATGAGATGAGTTTTGTGTTTTCATGTATTTCTGTTGAGATTTTCACCAGGATATTAAAGGTTTTGCAGAATCCTGCACACAAGAGCGAATGCTTCTGTAACATCTAGCGGATTAATCCGATCAGAGCAGAAGTCCATGGTAGTCGTTCCACGTGCAATACTTTGATGTGATTACGTCAAGACCTGCAGTGTGACCCACCCAGCTTCCTGTCCGTTTCGTATCGGTGGGAGGAATCTTCCTCAGAGTCTGACCACTTACTTTTACTGGTGGTTGAGAATGTTTATAAATTTACCTCTACTCCCCTATACAAGTGCTAGAACGAAACGTCAGTTTTCACATTATATGTGAGTTTCTTATTCTGCTATAGGACAGGATTTCCTGTTTGAAATCCTGTATGCCAATTAACATTTAACGACGATTAAGAACACATGCGATAATGACCTGTAGCACAGGAGAAATCGGCTAGATAAGTTAGAGTAAAGTAAAGTAAAGTAAAGTTTGTCCCACTATACGCCATGTAGGCGTTTGGGGTGAGTGGAGGTATAGCTCCTCTTTTCCTTGACCTCGGCACTAGATGGGGGTGAGTGGTCAGCATCACGCCCCGGTCGGCTTTACCCCCGGGAAAGGACCCCGGTACCCATTGTAGAGGAGGCTGGGCGGACCCCATAGCCGGTCTGGACGCAGAGACTAGAGGAAAAACCCTCTGCCCCCGTCGGGGATCGAACCCCGGCCGTCCAGCCCGTAGCTAGACACTATACTGACTGAGCTATCTCGGCTCATAGATAAGTTAGAGTAAACAGCTGAAAAATTACAGATAGCCTGCATTGGGATTCAATCTAGAGACTTTTTTTGAGTTCGATATGTGGCATAATCAGGATTACAACATCATAGTTCGATTATGATAGTCATAATTTAATTTACAGAATCATCAGAAGCTAATTTTCTGGCATTCTGATATTAAAATCCCTCAGATACGTATATGGCAAGGCGTATATCGGGCAGATGCCACTGATGATGACCTCTTGAGGTTGAAACGCGTATGGCAATAGCGTCTTTTTTATAGTGTTAATAGTTGTTTGTTACTCATTTGATAAGATGGCAGCAACTCATTGAAATTAAATGTAATTTATGTTTTCTTCCTGTTAATTTATTGCAGGCTTATTATATTTTCTTGTCTGGACTTTCCCAATTTGTTTCAGGAGCTTAGTAGAACAATGACTTTCTCGTATTATTTTCAAGAGAAACTGCGAAATTTTGACCCATCCTTAAAATCGAGGAGAACCTCTGGTAGCAGTCGACGGGTTCTTTGTAATAGAAAACGGAGCAGCACCACGGGCCTTGTCTCATTAAAGATAAGCTTTTAATGGAGATTTGAATGCGGGGTTGTCTGGTTGGAGGGAGGGGACAGGGAAAATTGAATGTAAGGGAGGGCTGAAACTTTGAGAAGGAAGCAAGATGGTCCTGTAGATTTCACAGACTTTGGAAAATGAGGTACTGACTTTCGTATTTACATGGAATGATTTGTGTTAACCTTTTTATTTAATTGTTCGCGCTCTGACAATCTGAATTAGAACATGTAACATACCGTTAGGCAAATGTTTAATAACCGAAGAAATTAATCGATGCAGACAAACTACGTTTTCTTTCAAGATAGTATTAAAAAGCTATAAGAGGTGTTTGGTGCTCAAATGAGAACACAAGCAGGCTGCAGTAACAATAACGATGTAAACTTGCATTGGGAAAGTACGTGGTTGGTGTGTATCACAGATACAAGATGTACTTTTAATTCCTTCGTACTTCCTTGAGCTTGTCCAGGACAGGTTAGGAATTTTATATTGAAACAGGCCACGTCAACCGCCATCCACTTACAACATTCTGGCGTCGTATAACCTCTGTCACTGAAACATAATCGGTAAAAAATATCAGAGTAAAACCACGATAAATGTTAGTCAAGTTAGTTGGCCAATATTTTAACCCGGCGTTTGCGAAATAAGTGGTTACCACTCCTGATTGAAGAGTGCTAACCACTCGGTGCGAGCTTCGACATAAAGACGTGTTAAATATGCAGAAGGAATAACTTCCTGTTGCAGAAATCGGGTGTAGATTATGTCGCTATTGTGAGCATGTATTATAAAAAAACTGACAACCTTAGATATATTTTAATCGGAATAATATTACATTGTTTTGGGTAAAACACTTTAAAGACATTAAAAGTTTATAATACGCGCTGTTAACGATATTACACGGAAATCTATTGTCAGATGAAATTGTATTGGTAAACAATAACCGTAACTTAATAAGATTTGAGGTTCTTGCAGCATCGACGTTGGGCTTTGGGGTTGTAATGCCGTATGGACTTGGAGGTTGATTCCAACATTAAGGAGAAACATACTGAATGCATTCTCAGGCTCGTCATTTATAACAATCCTTTAAACCTGCCGTTGGTATAGTATCATAAATTTTGGCCGCTGAAACAAATCAGCCTATAGAAGTCACAATAACGAAGTATAATGGCATGGAATGGGGTATCATTTTGTGAAACAGTGTGTAGGCTACCTTTCTGAGACGAGGTACGGATAATTGGTGTTTTGGGTCTGGTGATAAGGTTTAAAGAATGGAACGAGCGAGAGTCACGCTTCGCTCTGAGCCCTCACAGAGGACTCATAAAACGCAATCCAGAGTAATGTGTCCCTAGAAGCAATGAAAGAAATTAACCACGTTTTCTAATGCAAGATTGACTATCGATTTGTGACATGTCTCACTGATAGCTGGTTAAAAGGTTATCAAATACAGACTAAATTACGTGTCTAGTGAATTAAAGCGAATCAGACAGGAGACGGGTATAAAGTGTTGCAAACTTCCGATTCGAAAAACTCAAGGGAAGAAATTACTTGCCAACCTAGACATACATGGCAGAATGATATTAAAGTGAATATTTGATAAATGGGATGTAATGTGTTGAACTAAATTGAAATGGGCTAGTGTACAGTCCAACAGCGTTTTCCAAGAATAATGATTTGGTATGTGGGTTGCATAAGAACGAGAGAACATATTGACATGTTGTATAATCAGATGCTTGTCAAACAAGACTTCGACATGGAGACATTCTGCTGGTTCGTTTGTTTTCTTATTATTGTAAGAAGATATTAATGAACGGAAAACTCTTTTAATTGCAGCAAACACGCACCAGAAATAATAATCTCATATGTGGAATGTTAGAAATTATAGTGTATACCGTGAAATATCCCATAAAAGAGGAGTAAGTGATTTAATATATCAAATATTTTTGTGTTTATAACAACGAAAAGATCAATTCAATATGCGCTGTGTGTAACATTACTTCGAATGTACTTGCATCTTTGAATTTGACTCAAGAGTATCTGTTTTATCGGCCAGGGTCGGAAAAAAACGAATACCATATCCGTATACAAGGCTATTACAAGACAAATAATAGTCTTTTATTCTCGCGGTTATTTTGCTGATAGTTTTCAACACAAGAATACGTCATTTATGTATGAGTCACATTCATTATTTTATGTCATACCAACTTTCGTTTACTTGGTCTTGAACTGCTAGCAGGGACTTGGTAAACTTTTCCTGGAAAGTTCACGCGATTTCCGTGTTTAATGTTTTAAAAATACATGTTCTGGAAGTTTATAAGTGGGTACACATCACTTGCATGGAATGGAAGCCGGAAAAATATAAATTATTTATGAATTGTAAGCCGTGTGTAAAAAGACATACGATTCCTTGAAAGGGATGGATTAATCAGCTTCATATGAACCAGACATTAATGGCTAATCATGGCGGGAATAAGAGGAAATCGAAGGGTCTAAGAGACCCATTTGTATTATCCGAACTCTGGGAGAATAGGCAATACCTCGCTTAATATATAACTTGTAATAAAATCTTGCTTCAACACCGTGCTGGCAAGCTTCCCCGGAGTTATTCAGCTGTCAAGAAAGTATCTGTCTTCTTAGAACTCAAAAAAATATCGTCGTATTTAAAATAGCTTAGAACTTTATCCTGAATCGGGCCAGTTTAAATCAGTCCGCACTGTCCCAGCGTATGTCTGTAGCATACATTTTAATATAATTTTTCCAGAAACTATTGCATCTTTTAATTGGTAGCTTTCCTTGAACCGTTCTGAAGAAAATTCTGTACGTTTTCTGTTAGTGCCATTACTGCATATTTCTCATCGTCCATCTTTATTTAATTCCCGAAGAACCTGATATAAAGAGTGAAAATTATAGTTACATTTATGTAATTGTCTCCAATAATTTCTTACGTAATCTCTTCCAAATGAATTATCTTGCACTTGTTCTGAAACACACTCAGTTTACAGTTCTACTTTAGAATAAAGAAAACCACGTTTCATATTTATTTAATACAAGAGGTAAAATTATACTTTTAAATATTTTAGTCTTTTAACTTTTCCACAGGATACAGAAAGATAAAACTGTTGAACTGGTTGGAAAATATTTAATATTCTCTCGCCTCTGCAGTCCACTGTGTTATTGAATTGTATGTCAATATTTTGCGCTATCGTAATGTCATTTATAAAAATAGTACGCTTAAATGGTTGGTGTACTAATCAAATTGTTTTCTGCGCTGCATGACTCCGAGTCTACTCCAATATAAATCGTTGAAAGGCGCACTTTAAACATATAACTTTTGGAATAGGTTCATGTGTTTTGTCCTTTCTACGTGATTTCTTTAAAGTGGTTTTACTGAATCGGAAACTTCCAGCTGAGAACTCATTCTCAGATTGTTATTAGCCATATTCAATTTTATGTATAAAGTGACAGCAAATTTATCATGCGCGTTGTAACCACGTGCAACTGCATATATACTGTATTGTAAAGAACGAACCTACCTTGCATTCAAACTGTCGGAATTTATCCTGTCTAGGAAATTGAAGGGGAGGAGGACAGGTGTACTTAAGGGTCCGAAACGACTATAATTAGTAGGTACTGACAGTAGGTTATTTTCTGGTATGTAGTACCGCGGTGTAAATGTCGATGTATTGAAGAATTAATAAAATTTGAAATTAAAACCTCAGTGAAATGAGTAGAGCGAACCAAGATAGCAACTTAGTATTTGTACGTCGCTCAGTCTGACAGGGAAATTATAGTTTCACAGATTAAAATGTTGGACTCCTTTCCCACGGAACGTATTCAGTAGTGCTAGTTTACTGCAGTGTAAGCTCCATGTAAAATTTATATGTCATGACGTAGCCAACTCACTGTATCATTTATTGCCAATTGCCAGCATTTTCCGGTCATGAACTGTCATTATCTTAAACAGTACTTCGTGTTGATGACATATAACTACTACATTTATCTTTTTGACTCCATTTTAGTTGAGATACCGACACGTTTTTATATAGTGCGTGATCTGTCTTCATACAGCATTCATGGAGACGGGAGATATGCGAGTCAGTGCACATCTTTAAGTTTCGTGTTATTCGTTTTTATTTTAAATTCTCAACTCAAAATGTTTTCTTTTTGAAGCAAGCTCTGTAAACAAGTTTGTTACCCCTCATCATAACGAATTTCACACGACAGGACTGGTCATGGCTGCTGTGACGTTAATTTATGGTTATTCTAAGTTGCATTTAGCGAATTTGTCGTAGCTTTATTAAATGAGTTGCAAAAACTGTTTATTCTTCTTAACTCTAATCTAAATTCATAATCTTTCTTCCGTATTAGTAGTTAATACAGCGTCACAACATAACTGTGTATATAATAAAGCATACTTTTTGATTGTATGTATAGGTCAGATGTGGAGAGAGATACAGATCTGACGAAATTCACATTGCAGACACAAAGAAAAAAAACATTAAAATACATTTAGCACAGTTGAAAATAATATAATTTTACCGAATCAACTAGGAGAATCATGTGAAATTATGTATTGAAGAAGTATTATGTGTTTGAAGTTAAAACCAGAAATAGGACGACCTTCGAAAGGATGGAGATATCAGTTTCAGGAGATTGTTGTTGAATATGTAACTGACAGATAAGTAAAGTTTCTGATTGCGGTCACGATGAATATTTCTTCGCATTTGTGTTCAGGTTCCCATGAAGACGAATGCAGAGATGACTTATGGTGTGTTGCGAAAATAATATTGCTTCTTGTCGTCAGGGTCATGATTCATCACTTTGATAATGGAGGCAGTAAGCTCCTCTGATAAATCGGAAATATTTACCTAACTGCACGGTGTAACATCTCAGAAAAAAATCATCTCTGTACACAATTTGTATTTACTTTTCTTCATTGCTAACAGGAAAGTGATTTTTGAGTCAGTAAATTAAACATACGTCGTATCCCCTTCTTCCACATCTTTTGGACTTTATCACTCTTATACTAGCGTTCAGTTTGTATATATACACGCATTTGATTAGGAGTCGTTAAATGAACTAATAAGGAATAATTACATTGCAGATGTTTTTAAAAGTGTTTACAACTTTCGTATTCATCTTATTATAATAATTATATTATATTTTTATATAATAAACATTTAAATTAGTCTACAAGTTTGAAATATTGAAAAGTTAGACTACTGGCTTTAAACTAATAAGTAAACAGCGCTTTTCAGAAAGTAACGATTTTTTTTTATGTTTACTATGTTCTAATCACTGAAATGATGTTTGAAGTTCTGATAAAATTCAAAAGTGTAGTCCACAGGCTCGTCAGCTTAGACTAAGAAGAAGGCTTAACTTCGGAAATTCATCCATAAGTTTAACCGTGTGGAAGCAGCCGGCGAGTTTCCTCCGTCCCTTGCATTGGCGGGTGGGGCATTACTCGCGCTGTGTAAAAGCTTGGCTATAAATTCAGCATCAGAATTGGATTTAGTTTTTGCTTAGCAAATCGCGTAACTGTTGCGATTGCTTTCAGCGGAGACTTCAACAGCAGCAGTGTATAATTTTTTTCGTACTTCAACTGAAATCGTGTAAAAAGTTGATCAAATACACATTCCAACAAAGTTAACGCTATAGCAGTGAAGTAATAAAGTTAGTTCAGCGTATGGAAACCTGGTCAGTTTGCTTAACCGTGGTTTATGTAAAAGTGTCATATGATTGAACTCACTCTCGCTGTAAATAATACAAATAATGCTGGGTCCATATACTCACTCTTAAGTTTAATGTAATCTGTCGAATGACACGAAACACCGTCCACAAAACTATCTTATTTTATTTTATTTCATTTCGTTTTACCCTTTCATTAGTTTATTTCACATCATGTTTCAATTCAATATGGACTGTCGTCAGGTGGTTTTTTGTTTAGAATAGTGTTCACAGACAGCTGTGTAAATATTTAAATAACATTGGAAATAGTTGAAATAATTAAAATTGATTGGTATTGATTGAAACTTTTAAGTACTTTAACAGAATGCTTTTGTTGAAATTTGACAAGTTTTTAATCACAGGGATCCTTGTTTACATTAGTATATGTATACATAATAAGCTTTTATTATATAGATACAATTTAATATTTTGTTCTCGTGTGTAAAGAATTGATGACGAGTAGTGGGGTCTACTACGTCGCTTTGTGGACCTATATTTTAGAGGCATCAATTCACGATTAACTGTGAAGGAGTTGAGTGATTTATCCAAAGTTTTAAAATTGAAAGTGCACCGCAGATGTGGCCAGTGCTCGAATGACGTGTGTGTGATCATCTGTGCCTGAAGTAGCTATTGTGAATGGGTAAAACGAAATAAAAAAAATTGTTGTGTGGAATGACTTTTTGTGTTAGTTGATTAAATCTTCACACAGCAGGATTCCTTTAATTAAGACCCTGAGTCTGTTCTTTCTTCGGGACAACAGACAGATTTACACACGTGTAGCAGAATGTGAAAGTATGCCACAGTATAACGAACGAATTACCTGCCGTATTTAAGCAGAATATTTGCAGATCCTTCAGGTTGAAACCTATAACCAAAACAGAGTTAGTTTGTCTTTTTTTTTAAAGAAAATCATGATATAAAATCCAAACTTCCGAGCATTACTTACCTTCACTTTCCAAGGTCGGTAGGCAGAGTGAGTGTGAACGTGGCAGGTTTCTCATGACGTAATACAAAGAGGCGTTGAATTAATGACCTATTTTCCAGCTCATATGATCAGTAGAGTTCCTCATGAAGGTCAAAAGAATATCAACCAACTACTTAATTGAAGTTTGTTATCGCAGAATGTGTTGTAGAGAATTTTCCTTTCAAACTTATTTCGCTGAAATGTCTTCTTTGTGTATTATAATAATTGAGGAACTCCTTGGGATTATGAAGCACAAATTTTCATTACTTAAAAGCATAAGGTGACCTATAACCGCTCTCTTGACTCACGTAAGAGCAATTTACACGATAATTATTTTCCAATATGAGCTTTAATATTATCTTTACATAGACTAGCTCTATCTAAGGGACACAACAGAGTAGGTACCTCTCACATGAAGAAGGAGACAGAAACAGCCTCCGAAACGTCGTGATTTTAAAGAACAGACTATGGAAAAAATCCTGACAAAGAATAATTTTAAGTATCTTTACATTTGTTTACTTTCAAAGTTTCTTCCATCGAAAAACTGTCTGCAATATCCGTTCTGTTTTCATTGTGCTCAGCGCGTTCT
Organism: Zootermopsis nevadensis; assembly: GCF_000696155.1. Next base: position 820,384 of record NW_019060444.1, read on the forward strand.
AAGCTGATCGTAATTTCATTATTTATTTATCACACCAGTTCTTAATGGTTTACAGAATATTTTACGTCCAGAAAATTTACTTGTCCGTTCTTTAATATGTATGTTATATTTTAAGGGTGAAAATGCACTCACTCACGCCTCTGCATCTGTTATGAAGTGAACAATTGAATGAAATGAGTGGCTTACAGCGAGTGACGAGTGTTATTTTTTGCTTTATGATCCCATCAGATACGCGTTGTGGTACATGTAATGCTAATTCCCGAGACTACACATTAACTTGAAGTATCGGTGTGGAATAATGTAGGCTAATGAATCGGTTCGCTCATTGTTTCGAGCCATTTCACAACAGACGAATTAGTCGCATTGGAGTAATGCATGAAGGAGAGTGACGAAGATAACGCATATAATTGATAAAGTATGATAACAAATAAACTTCATGGTGTGGAAACTTTGTATTTTGTTCATTGGTCAAACAATGCAGCCTATTTTAACCTTGTTACATGAAGTAAGAAGGCTTGTCGAGTGATTATATCTTCCTGTTTTTATCTCATTTGAAATATTAGAAACACCAACGCATTCTCCATGTACTTCGGTAAGATTATTATGGTAGAGAAATGAATGCATCATTCAGTGTTGTCTTTGTCACTACAATGCGATGTATCCCCATTTTGCACAATTGAGTCGTTTCAGCAAACGGTCAATACCGAAGGTCCCAGTATGGGTTTCTCACGCTCGTGATTTGCCGGTTAAAGAAATGATTTAAACATTAAGAAGTACGTTAAGAATTTGGGACGCGAAATTTTAAAATTTATTGATAATTTTCACCTAATAAAATTGACTCCTATCGATGTACATGTTGTGTGTTGAAGCTTGATTATTCCTCACAGCCGAACAGTTTTAGATAACTGATGTGGAAATACGTACGATTTATGACTTACTGCTTGGTATCTCGTTCGCAAACTGAATGAAAGCGGAGACTGAAGTAACTTTATAGAAAATTGTATGGATTCGATTTGAACGACTAACAACCATTTATGTAGTTTCATATTTTGGCAATGTGAAGTATGGAAGCCACAAAAACATCAGGGTGGATGTGTAATGCAACACATCTACCCCTCCCTTTCTACATAGGCTGCATGTGGCGCACTTTCGTAAATACACATGTTTAACGACGAACTCGACACCTAAGAAAATATGCAGTAGAATAAATACCTTAATTTCTAAGTCGATTGTATTTAATTTTACAGTTTGTAGCTTGGTATTATGGTTCTGGCCTTGATGTATGTTGTAAACATTAATATTTTGTATAGTTCTGCAATTAGAATGTTAGTTTTTGGAAAATTATATTAATTTTGTTTGCATATGTTTATGTATTTTTGTCTGATTTCGTTTCAGTCTGTTTTATTCTCTTTACATAAGTTGCTTTAAAATGCATGAGGTGAAAAAATCCGTGGCTTTGATATTGTAGAGGAGTAATTTTGTTTGTAGTTTTAAGCTGGATCTTGCCAATTAAGATAAGCTAAAGAAATTACGAGTCGTAATTAATTTTGGTGTACACTATTTAGAGCATTAATTTCTAAGATGTTGGATGTCAAATGTGATAACTTCTTGCATACGGCAACGGGTGTGGACTTTCGTTTTTCTTTTTTGACGTTGTAAGCGGTCTTTTGTGCATTATGCCCTGTGTAAGAATGTTTAATTTTTCTTACATTCTTTAACATCAGGATCTTATTAAAGTGCATATAATACCTTGATGGCTTTACAAAGTGGACGCACTGGGCACGCGTAAATGTTTAAACAAGGAGATGCAAATCACGCAATTGATCAATCATACGACACAGTCTTTGGAACAGGATGGAAATATTTTCACATCCTAAGCGGCAGTCGACCTGATATTATCCTTATCACCACGATACTTTATCCAGTTCTTATGCAATATGAAATAAAACGAATTACGTATTTTATACAAGATTTCATGTTACGTAAAACAGGCGGGTTTCACGTGTGAAACGTATTTGGTAAATTTTTAATCGAAAAAGTGGAAGTCAGCTACAAGCAACGTGTCTTTTATTTAGGGGATCTCGATTTGAATCACAGACGGATTATATGTTTATTTATTTAGTGTTCTGTCTGACGACAGGTCCATATGAACAGGATCCTTCCATCCTTTTCTCGGACTGGGACCTGTTCATATACGTTCTTGGCAGATGATCCAGAAGTGGTTTGACATTGCCTTCAAATCCCGGGAATACTTTGAAACAGGTCACAAATTATTTTTCTTACTAATACACCACATATATTAATTTTCTTTTATTTTATTAGACGATGTATGATTACTGCGTCAGTTATTACACAGCCAGTGAAGTAAATGTCGGGGAAATTACTCCGTTTGGAATTATGTTAATGACGACCTGTTCGTTATTACGGAGAATATGAGTCCGAATTTCTGCCGGAAAATTGATGTTTCTTTTAGTTTCTCTGTCTAGAATTCCGTTATAGTACTTAAGTGCAGGCCATGTACCATTATGGTCCGGAAGTCCGAAGTGAAGAGACGACTCACAAGACAGGAGCAGGCAGATGATAGGAATAATACTGAATGCATCTTACGGAAATGTGGTGCAGTGTGATCTGGATTCGTCTGGCTTGGAAAAGGGTCTAGTGACAGGTTTTTGTTATCACGGGAATGAACCTTTGAGTTTCATGTAGGATTGAAAATTCTGTGAGCAGCCGAGCGACCGTCAACTTTTGAAGAAGGACCCTGTTCCATAGAATTACTTAGTTCTTATCTTACAGGCGCAATTCCTTTACCGGTTAACGTGCCTGCTCCAATTTTTTTTTTGAAAAGTTCGTTCTATAGGCAATATGTACTTCTGTTTGTTCCTCTATCAACAGAAAGCCGTCTAGAGAAATGAAGACATGAAGATATGTTGAGTGAACGTGATACGAATAGAAATGGTCGCATTCCACTGCCTCACTCTTTTCTTCTCCTCCTTTACATCGCTAAAAATGCACAAAAAATAGCCGTACAAACGAAAACGCCATTCCGTCCTAAACCTCGTGTGAGCCATTGTAAAGCATAAGGAAAGAAGATGCCTCTTTTTAGTAGAAAGTGCTGCGTATGTATACATGGTGTTATGCTCCATAACATAACTTAGCTACTGCCATGCTAAAGGAAGTGTATATATAGCTATTATTCGTTATGAAAACGTTAATCATATAGCTAGTTAAACTAGAATTGTCTGGCAAGGGACCTACGAATGACATCTAGACACTTGTGTTTTGAAAATGCTTCTAATTGTTTTTCCTTCCTTTCGTTTAGTTTTGTCTGATTTCCATCTAAAGCAAATACCAGCACGTTACTATATAAAAGAAGACGTTTTAAAGGTTTAAGTTAAGAATTTCTATCGGGGGCGATTTTTAAGCGAACGGAGAGCCATCCAATTCTAAGACGTCAGCTGATAGGAGGTACACCAATGTTATAACATAACCCATGGGTCTCGTTCTTCGTCTTCTCCTTGCGAGTCCCTGGTATAACTCATTTAAGTTCATATCTTCTTTGCAACTCTAAGAAATTTGTGTCAGTTGGTGTTATTTTTATTTTATGGATTAAATATCCTTTAAGCAATCATGATCAATCAACGTGTTTTTTTAAAAAAATAAGTGCAAAACATTGAAATAGGCCTGTACAAAAGACACGATTTAAAAATTGTGCAAGCATTTTTAAATGTTAGAAATGTCGAAGTATTCGTATGTGTTAAGTTCCTGTCTTTCTTGATTATTGTGTGTGTGTGTGGGTGTTTGTGTATATATAGCACTACTTATCACCTTGCATGAAATCCTAGAATAATTGGACGCCAAAAGATATGGTATCCGAAGACGCTTTGTGCTGGAATGTCTATTCTTAAGCAGTTCAGACAAACCTCCAGTTTTTACCTGCCTAACGAAAAAAATCTTAGTAAACAAAAATAATTCTGTTCTTGGTCTCTGAAACCATGTTTACTTTCATGTAGTACACACAACCCCTTTTTCTTTACCTAGTTTTTTTCGAAATAGTACAGTGAAGGTTTTGTAAGGCAGTTGACTCTAAGAAAACCACTATCATTTCTTTCTATTACCGAAGACGAGGAACAGCTATAATATTCTGTGAGTAATACAATATATTAATCAAAATATGAAAAGGAAGTGGTGATTATTTTATGTGACGAATTCGCTGTTTTTTTAAGATACTCGTATTTGTGAAAACTTTCTGTATCTAATGCATTTTAAATGGACAGTAGTTGAAAAAGGCAGTTCATAGGAACGATACCATCTTCCCAACGACCCAGTCATCCTCCCACACAAGCAAACGTACACCCCTACCCCAACAACTTCAATTTCTGTCGGCCGCCATCTTGATAGCATCGAATAGCACCACTGGGGAAAATAAATAGTAAATAACCGTGCAATAGACGCTGGGCTCATAGGTGGCCCTATCGTGGTGTGGCCAACGCGTATAAATTTCCAAGCTTCTAGAAATGGTGTAACTCTATACACAGTCGAGACATTCCAGATATGTATTTCAGGTGTAATGCGCAATTTTTATTTTATCTAAGTAGATACTATATTAACATACAAATATGATATCTTGGATTCATGTTTTACTTGAAATCGTACGTTGGCAGTATCATATTATTGATACGTTGAATTTTATATTTGAAGCGAGATATTACCTGGCTGAATGCAGTCACATACGACAGATATATAGATGGATGTCATATGCTTTTTTCCGCCTTGCAATCTGTTACAATTTACTGATATTTTAGAGGTCCTTTCTTCCTGCATCATCAGGATGACCTAGCTGCCCAAATGGCTTTGTCAGACTTGCAGAACTAAAGGCGACGTTATGTGGTATTACTGTTAAGTCGAGCAGACGACTGGAGGTTTGCTATTTAACGATTGGAAGTAGGGCTGTGCAAATAAAACTGTAATATGTATATATATATATATATATATATATATATATGTATGATAGTGACGTTCCGTGACATATAGTCTATTAGTAGTACTATCTTTAAGCAAAATGTCATTAGCGTAACCTTTAAAGAATAGAAGGAGATTACTTGTAGAGAAAGAGACCTTGTGTGCAGGCGATCGTCAGCCCTAATTTAAATTCATGTAATACATGAGATTAAACTCTCGAGATAGGGACCTTTAGGAGGCTACGACTGCTACTCATTGTGTTGTGTGAACGACAGAGCAGCGGTCCTAGTGCGAAACTTGCCTTTGCCTGAATGGGGCACAAACCTCCCACCAAGCAGACTGGGCTTTGAGGTCAGGTCCCTCCATGTAATTTCTGCGGTAGACAATGCTGTTTCGGTACAGTTGCATTATAGGACATGAAGTGTCGTTTTACCGACTAAGAGAATTCACACTAACTCAATACCGAAGTATTATTATTTTGTCCTCATTCCTGTTACAGACAGACAGACAGACAGTTAATTCTGTATTTTAATGCCTTAACGTATTATTCTTCCGTACACGTATTTTATTAGTGCTAATGAGGGGATAATAAAAAGAATGGTGATTTAGGGCAAATTCTGTTACGAAATAAATTGCATAACAATCTGAAAAATGAAAATAAAGACGTAGCCAGTTTCATGCTTTGTTTCACTTTGCCCTCAAATGACGTTTCTCACTAAGCCCAGTAGGCCTATTTTGTTACCAATCTCCTGCGTAATTTCGTTCTTAAAGGTTCGAGTTTCTTTTGTTCTCGACTCACCTTCACTTTGCATAGGAAAATATGGCAATGTGTTTCATATTCCACGACTGAATTACTCGAACAAACCTGGTAGGAGGGTTGCAGCCTGTTCAGTAGACGCAGGAGGGTGGGAGCGCGACGCCCTGGAGATTCAGCAACAACGAAAGGACAGTAGGGACGTCCCAAATTGGTCTAAGCTCTTGTGCAAATGTCAGAAATATATTGGTGGTTAAGGGTGATGTGATGGTGAATGGGGTTGACGGACAGGGTGGGTGACACACAAAGTCAATTCAGCTTTCTCTGTGGACAGATGAGCCATAATAGGGATTGCATCCCATAGGGGTTTCGATAGGGTAACTTTGCACAATGTCAGATGCAGCGTTCACAATTTGCGTTGTTCTCTTTCACATCACGGTTAGCACTTTTCTTATCACCATATCTCTGTTTTCCTATATCCTTATTTATCCGTTACAGCATTACCTCAGCTGCTGTCTCTTACGACAGTAAGGCTTGTTTTAATTCACTCAACTTGACACCAAGCGTTACTGTAAGGGGCAATTATTGGAACCCTTATTGTGATGTTTACGTTGTTAGCTAAGATACTTAAGTAGTCGTGTGTTTTACTGAGTGCTATAGTAATGAAAGTATAATTGATTGCTGGGTTAATGTTTCAGGAGAACTGAACATCTGAAGATCGATAATTATTCCAGTCATTTAATATGTCAGGGTTCATAATATGATAACTTTCGTAAATGCATTTATTAACGTGGTTTTATGCCCGTTCTCATCGGACCGTTTATGGAAAACCTTTGAACTGAAATTTGAAGAACTTCGAAGAAAATATATTGAAACCCTTTTTTTGTGGGCCTGGGTAAATATCCTGCCAAAATGTAGTCACTCAACGGTTTTTAAGAAAGCGATTTATCAACTATTTTGATGTTTTAGCATGTCGTTTGGGGCTGTTCGGGTTTGATGTCAGCACTGTTTCTGGCGATCCGATATTTTTTCTTTGCGCATGCGCGCAGAAATTTGAGAAACAAAATAATACACACGTACTAATATTCTGAAGAATTTATTTATCGAATCCTTAGGAATATATACATTTCAAGAGTTATCTTAACAGTCACGTAAAGGCTGTAATATATTTAAGTCCAGAAATTTTGTAATTGTTAGACACATTGGCTTTCGTGAGTTGTCTTGATGTCATTCGAATGTCACAAATAGACATACGTAAAATAATATTTGAAATATTATTGAAGTGGATTATCTAACGGTAGGTGTGATGAAACAATTTAAAATATGTTAAAAATGATATCAATGCCGACGGGTTCCGTGCAAACAAGGAATGACTAAGGAATTTTCATATTCATGAAGTAAGGCGTTTTAATTAAGGATAAGACAGAGATCCAAAATACCAATCGTATTGATTCCTATAGTATGTGACGAAACCCAATAATATGATAATATTTAGTTAATATGTAAATAGCGCAAGTGAACTACGTTTTATAGGATCGCAACGTTTGGACATGTGCGCGGGACAGACGAAACAACGCCAATACACATGCACGCCCTCACACACCCGTTTCCACGGAGAGATGGCTTTGTTGGTCACAGATGGTGAAGGCAGAAAAACCGGAGCGAAGCTGTCCAACTAGAAAGATAGGATGAACACTGAAAATGCTGATAAGAAAAAATTTACTACAATTGTCACCACAAAGCGATATGGTCTCCGTCTGTTGGTAAGGGCGACAAACAATCCCTCATTGTAGGGATCCAATGGAAAGGAATGGTCTGTAGCTTTGAAAGTGGAGCACAGAGGGAGTTAGTTGGTACCCAGGGACAACTACCCTTAATTTGACTTCTCCACCCTCTTGATGTTTAGGTGTAGACCCCCTGTGGTTTCTTCTGCAGGAGAAAAATACATATACAGTATAGTCAGTCCCCTTCCCACAAGCCCTCTTTCCCGTATCTCTTGAAGCTTTAAACCATTTGCCATGTCATATAAAAGAAGTGAGAAATGATGGAAGGGAAAGTCTAGTGTAAAATTCTTTTCAATTTTTATCATGCTTTCAGCGACAGTTGCAAAGCCTTTCTCTTCCCGTTGTAATAAAATCACTGAGTCCAATCCTCCACGTGAATGGTTTTATTAAACTGAGCTTGTCTCTCATCTTTTCATTCTCTCAGCTCTTAATTTTTGATCCCCTACTGTACATTGGGAGACTGTCAAAATATACACTGATCCTTTTGATGTCTTAATCACTTTTGTGGCACATGCCCCCTCCTATCTGTAGCTCCCCCCTTCCAAACTTTCACTTTCATGCAGTGAATACATTATAGTATTCAAGAGGGCCGTGCATTCTGTGAATTCTCATTACAAATTCCAACTTTGGAGTTGAAACAAGCTCATGGTCCTTAATGTTAAGTATTTCAGTGTTACAAAGGGCTTTTCTGTCTCCTTACATCCGTTAATTTTATTATGCTGTTGGCATTGTAGTTCACGGTCTTCTGGAATATAGCTTTTGTCTGTAGATGTTTGCACAGCTGTCATATGAAGCCGACGTTTCCCGCGCAATATTTCAGCAAGAAACTAAATATGTTATTCTTACGTGGTGCCTAATCCAGACACTTGTTTCGCGTGCATCAGATAGACATTGTTTGTGGTATTGATTGAAACTTGGTCTAACACAAGGCTCATCGTCATTTTAGTATTGGCTGCCTTTCATTATGAAGTAATTCTCCTAGGTAAATTTCAGTTGTCTGTTTCATTGCATCAAATATCTTGTAGTACTTAAAAGTGTGTCAAGGCTACGACATTTTGCGAAATTTGGGAGTAGGTCATATAACTTTTATAAAATCTGAAACTTATTTTCATATAAGATTATTATTTATAAATTGAGAAACATTGCTACGTTACTGTCTCTTTGTGTTTGAATTTAGCTTAAAAAAGTTTACAGCTTAGTCTTTTTGTAGCACGTGATGCATATGAAAGCTAGTGACTTGGCTAATGACCGTGTATTACCGTTTATTTATAATCCACCCCTACTATTATTATCACAAATTTAACAATGGTCAGATGTCTTTGTATGCGGTTTCAACGGAACATTTTGTTTCAGTATGTAGTAACGTATAAGGGGGTGGAGTTACACAGGGGAGTGAATTCAGTGTCTACTACTAGCATGTAAGGTAATTTTGACGCTCGACTACGCAATGCTGGAGTTTCAAAGTTGATGGAATTTGTACGGTTCAACAAGTTGATTGCTTCCCCTCCAAAGTTACTTTCGTAGTAATATCAAAAGGGGGCACAAAGGTGAGGCCAGGCCAAGTCCACCCCCTCCCCTCCCACCCTGTATTCTCTTTCACTCACATCCATTGTAGTGACTATTTCATATATTGAAAAGCTTCGAAGTGTGACTGAACCATTTCTGATATCATTGGATTATATGAACCATACTGTTCGGTTTGTCCTTACTGTTCATTAACCTCATTATTCATCAACAGCTGCTTGTTTATTATGAAGCTTCGACCCATATTCCAAGAAATTTTTTTTTCAATGGACAATATGCAGTGTTTACAACGAAGATTACTCCCCTCTTTAGTAATAATATATAAGAAGTATGACGAGAATTGCAACGTATCAGATTGTTGAATTATAGAAAGCACAGGAACATGAAGGAAGTATTGTTTGTAAGTACTAATGTCTCGTATATTAGTAAACAAAGCATAGTCTAAATAGCGGTTGAATTAACACTGTATATATTTTTGGGTTTGAAGTACAGTACTTTAAAGAGTCTGTGCCGAGTGATTAGTCAATAAGTAATCACCCATGGAAGAAGACAACCGTATGAATTAGTAACCACAATCATAATTCATATGTGCCCACACAAATGTTACAGGGAAATCTCGCTAATATCAGTCAGAATATGGTGGAGCTTACAAAGGCACACATTATGTTCCGAATGCTCTTTATTTTTCAGATTTGGAACAGTTTGTATTTGCGAGAGAGATTTTGGAAGGAACTTTCCCGAATGCCGTTGCGTTTCACAAAATATTTTAGTCAGAATTGCCTTATCAACACTGAGTTCACAGAAAAATAAAAATTTGTCTTTTGTACTTGCCCATGCTTATTTAATGACCTGGCTGGCTAAATGTTTAGTAATTTCATTGGTGTTTTCCACTCCGCTAATAACGCACTTTGTTGACACAAAAACAAAGAGCAGTTATGTTTGTATGACATCATCGACTATTGCGGGGGAGTCGGATTTGACACCTTGCATTCCAAAGGTAATAAAATTATTTGCCCTTGCAATGAAATTGACCGTGGTGCCAAATTGTACGTGTATTGAAATTAAACCTATTATTATAAATATTTTGAAATGTGAAATACTTTTCGACTCTTGTCCATCAGCTATTAATCATACATGTGTATGGAGACATGTTTGTGCTGGACGCTTAAGGGTGCAGTCATTTTAAATACTAACTAGACAGTCTTAAGAATGTTTACTCATTGTGTTATATTCAGGTAAGAAAAATATATATTTTTAGAATTATCAAAGTGCCCTTATGAATTATTAAATCTGCTCACCGTACTCTCGTCTAAATATTAGATGCACTACAGAACGTATAGAAAATATGTATATTCCAGTACAGTAGTATATATATATATACTGCATATTTTACTTGCGTTTGTGTTAATAACGCTGCATTTGCCAATAGTCTATTTATAGCGTCATTTGTCATCAGAGTAAAGAACAAATATTTTTCTGGACATAAATTTAAAACATTTGCACCGGCGATATTATGCTTTCTTGGAAGTAAGAACTTAAACATTTAAATTATTTAAATGTGTTTTCTAGTTTAAAGAGTGAAGGAAGTGTGAAAAATAATGGGAATATATTATATATTCTTGAGTGATGTTAGGCTGTTTAATACCTATTAGGAATGAAATAGGCCAGCTTATACCAATGTTTTATTTTTCTGATGTTCATATCTTTGTCTGTCGCTTTTATTTCTTTATGACTCCAACTCTGAAGTGGTTCTGGAACGTTTTCCGTTCTCCTTCACTTTACTGTGGTTTGCGAAAAAAGCCCTTTCCGATATCGCTACATCGTTGGAACTGTTTCCTGGATCACCTTCTCTCACTTAGAGGAATTTATTATTTTTGGTATTTTATTACATCTGTTGTTTCATGGTCCCCGTTTCTCATCAAAAAACATTCTCGTGCCGCAAGCCTTTCATTTGCCCTTATCTTATATTTACTTTCTGTGATTTTTAAATAAAACAAAACCGAGTTTAATTTTGGCATGTATATTTCGAAATAGACATAAATAGTAGGATATGAGGTGGCATTCGATGGCCTAGTGAGTGATTCAGAAATGAATCCTTAATATACGTATGTCAGATTGTAAGTATGGCCCTGTACAAAATATGAATTGTTAGAATTAATTTCTGTTGATATATATGATAAATAAATAATACGTGATAATACTTTTTGAAATTAGCATACTTGAAATAGACCGTTTACCTATTGTCATAATAAGGCGTGTTCATGTGATTAATTTACTTAAAATATTTGAATCTAAGTAAACAGGTTAATCATATTTAAAAATTTAATATTTCTCTGTAATTCTTTTCCGGTACCTACAAGTTGGCAAACATATCCACATTAATTTCCTTCTTATGCTTTAAACGCTTTATGTCCGTTAAGAGTTTTCACGGACTGTTTAAATAATCTCATTTTTGGTCTCCCAAAATCCTGCTTTCCTCGACTTCTATATTGAAACTTTTCTTGGTAGTAGAGTCTGGAATCAGCTCACCATGACTTCTTCACTTCTCTTGGTATTTCTAAATGTTGTCATTCATTTTGTTAACCTCAAATAAAGTCCTTATATTATTACTTTACTGTCTCACAAGGTAACACAAATCGGTCCTTTCACCCGCAAATAGTTTGTTCTTTAGCTTTATGTTTAGTGTCCAAATTCGAATTTGTGAAGGGAATTTATACTCATACTTGGCCTACTTTGGAAAGCTTCTTTCCCCGGTCATATTATTTATCTGTGGTTATTTAACAACAACATTTGTCAGTAGTTTAGGGTATGTAGCGTATGATAATGAGGTGGTTAACGAATAATGAATTCAAAATTGTATGGAAGGAAGTGGTCGTAGCCTATTCTATGATGCTATCCTGGCATTAACCTGGAAGGATCGATGGAAACAAGAGTCCACCTGAATCTGGTTAGCCGGTCTCCAGACATTTAGATTCCGGACCTCTAAAGCATCAAACAGGAATGTTAACTGCATGCCAAGTTAGCTTCGGGCCACGGGCAAGCAGGTTTCATCCACTTCCCTTTCTCTGCTCTTAATTCCCTATTATACATCTTATTCTGTATCATATGTAGCCTGTCGGTTTTCTTGTTCGTCCCAGCTACACGCTTAGTCAGTCTTAACTTCAAAATTATTTTAGTGGCCTTCGTAACGTTTAAAAGTTAAAATAAGTGACTGAAAGACGTACATGAACAAAATATAGGTCTGCATTTAAAGGCCTTCTGTATGTGACGAAGAAACCTGTAGAACGGTAGACCGCGTATTTGCCACGATTGAACACTATATGCCATACTAATTGTTTTATATGGTGTTCTTTTGAGTTACATAATGATACAGAGAATGAAGTTTCTTGGATCACTTTGTTTTTTGTCAGTACCGGAATAGACGAGAACGTCACTTGATGACACTCAGTTCTGACGTCATAAAATTGAAATATGATAAAAAAAAAGGGAAAAGTGTAGTTGAAACTAACTGCAGTGGCTGAGTATAAACATGATACAAACCTCTCATGACAGGCTGCATTATATTCAGGGTTGTACACTTCAAGAATACTAATTTAAACACGCAACATTACAAGACGAGACAAACGCCAGGAACTATCTGCAACTCACCTGTTTGCAGCACGCAAACACATTCAGTTGTTGACTTGAAAAGGAGAATAAGAAAGAAAGTTCTTCTATCCTTTTGAATAAAATGAAGTCGGGCGCTATCTAAATGAGCCAACCACGAAAGAAGCGATGAGTTAGCTATATCATAAATTATGGAGGTCAGCGCACGCGGAACAGTTAAATAATTACAACAGCCCTCCCCACCCCCACGCCTCCGTACATAGCTAATTACTGTAATTAGTTTCTGAATTGCTCCCAAGATGGAGAGTATCTCATAAATTTGCGGTGGCGCTGTTATATAAAAATAAAACAGTCGTGTGTAAGTATGGCGGCTATCTGTTAATGGCCTCTGCACTGTGGAATGGAGTACTAGCTGTTCGGAAAATTCTGTGTTGCCTGTGCAACACAGGCGCCAACAGACAAGATATCTGCTTCTACAGGGCCATGCTATTACTTTCACGCTTAAGTAGTTCCCGTTACTGTTCAACGGGATGCATGAGTGGCATGAACTTAAGCAGTAGGCTACTATTCTTGCTGTTACTGTCTTATACATATTAAAAGGTAAATTTCTTGCCAACATGTTGTAAACACCGTATCTAATATTACCTCAGTTTCCTTGTCTTGTACAGCCTGTAACAAGCAGCTAAAACAGTACTGTTCTTCCTTCCATTTTTTGTCTCTGATCAGATTTAGTGGAAAGATTTTTGAACATTATGCGGCGAATAGAACTTCTGAGAAAAGCTCGGAAACAATCTTCCAGCGTAGCGTTTAGCATGGCAAAACAGGAAGAAAATATGGAGAAACTCATTTCAGGCTTTTTAGACATTTAGAAATTCTTTAAATGTAATTCCTTTTCTTTGAAGTGGAAATTAAACTATTAAAATAGATGTTTTTGCTTATTGCGATTTCATGTTGGCTTTAGGTATGTGACTTGTAAAATTTGTGAGACCAACGTTCCGTGAAATCTAACACGTGTTTTATATTATTCCGGGGCTCGAAAATTTGTCGCCCCTGTAATAATAATAATTCAATTCAATTCATTTATTTAAGTGCTTGACAACAGCCAAATAAGGCCAATAACAGCCAAGCATTAAACCAGAGTACAGGATAAAATATAATAAATAATTAAATTCATTTCAATAATAATAAAAGTAAAACATTACAAATACAAAAACAAACAAACAAATGAAACTAAATATATAAATGTACCATATTATTATTATTATTATTAATAATAATAATAATCCGTGGCGTAAGAGCCCTCTGAGAGCCAAAACCGACTACCTGTCTGCTGGCCTCAAGCTCACATGCTGAAGCATAGGTGAACGATCATCCAACCAGATTTAGGGTGACGTGTGGTCAGCACGACGAACCCCCAGCCATTGCTAGTTTACCGGACCGGATTACCCTACCCATTGTAGCTCTCCAATTTCCTCATGGCACCGGTCCCATAAACCGGTCGAAAATCTCATGACAAATTTCTTTCACCTAGACTCCGAAGAACCTAACCTAACCATTTAACTACAGTAGCCATGATAAATGTCTTTTGTAGTCATATTTAAACAAGCTCTAAATTTATTATGCTCTTACGTAAAGTGTCCAGTAAAACTGTCGGAGCAAACTGAAAGTCGAAGTTAATTATCAAAGTTTGGTAAGGTTCTCCAATATTTTATATAATCAAAATCGATATCTTCGCTGGAGGTGTTACATGCGTATGGACAATTACACAGATGGACCCGTCGGAGCACAGCTAACGCACCTAAGAAAACAATGAACACCTGAAACCAAATTAGGTCAAAATGCTGATTTTTATCGTCATAGTTGTAACACAGTTTGCGACATTTCATTGGTTGTGTTTGTAATGATTGCCAGATGAGAAGGCGTGAAAATGAACAAACTGATGGGATTAGAATTTAAAATACGTGAATCACGAGTAAATTTACCCCTGCGCTCAAACTTGTAACACACATCGCACATTCGAATCCAGTCCGATGACAGTGAATTATCTGGCCACAGAAGTAACTGCGGTGGGAGGATCGCTATAGAAATCATTACTATAATGCGTTAAAAATACCTTTTTCCAAAAAATTCAAACAATTGCGAAATACATGTGAGTATATTTAATGTCATTTTATACAGTGTTTTTCGCTTTGGAATTTTCATTGAGTTAATGGATAATATACGTTGCTAAGTTTACGTTTAAGTAAATCAAAAAGAAACAAGAAAGCTGTTCACGTAATTTGTGCGTTCGTGCGTATAAGATGTCGTGCGTTTTAAATATTCGTGCCTTGAGTTTAAGCCCTTTAATATGCCCACATTATGTTCTGAATTCTGTCGATTTCTTTTGTTTTTGTTTTCACCTTATTTTACCTTCCCCTTCCCCTTGCAATAGAGGTTCCGTGCAGCTCGAAATATGGACTGGGGCATGCGCCATGAAAGCTATCGTGTCGGGGTGAATGGTTTGGAAAATTGTTACCGTCCTATTATCCATTCCCCTTACGTCTTACGAAATTTCTGCAAAACTTATTTTACACTCATACTGCCGTCATCAGAATGAGCGTGTGTTGGCTGAGCTTTACTTTAACATGAACAGTGAATATTCAAATAGTGCAAAACTGCATTCTGTACACTACCAATTAGCAGATTATTAATTTCCTACGTTTGCTTCGGGATGCTTAACTGTACATAGAAGATACGTACATATCCTAAACACGGCCACTCACTAGGCAGACTCGATTTTATGATTTGAAGTTTTTACACCGGCGAGTATGAAGATTTCTGTTCTGGTAACATCTACCAGACTACACAGCGCAACAAACCAGAAGACAGAAATCTTCAGACTCGTTTTTCTTCGCTACCACGAGAAGAGTAGTTACCTACAACAAACGTAATCAAGTGTAACAAATTTCTCTTCGACACAACAGTATTTATAAACTGCTTTATTCAGGACGACTCTATAAATAACTGGCTTTGTCACATGCTTTTGTAGTGTTTTGTTGGTTACATGATGTTTTACTTCCAAACATCCATGTTTGCAACCACCTATACTAACACTTCAGACTCTCAGTAGTTTCGGTGATCGTTGCAAGAGCGCGTTGAGTATTATCCTCAAACAGGTTGCGATTGGTATCAGCCGAAGCGGTTCTCAATCCAATTCGATATTCATAATGATCGTGCCATTTATCATTCAGATTTATGTAATTTGAGCTCCAGGTACAGTCAGACTAACATCAAATTCCTGCTAGAATCTGTTTCATAAAACAAGAGTCTTATTAAAATATTAATTCGCCATTCGTGATACTGCATTTCGTGCTGTTAGGTTCATCCTGGAAGCTTTTGTAATAGGTACATGTTCCTTATTTATGTTGCAAGAGTTGCTTCTTCCATACGAATATTGATAAATTGATTTATTATCAGGCCGTTTAAATATACAATAATATCTCCAAAAGTTTACTTAGCGCCAAATGGGATTAGAGACTTACGAGAAGTTGAATTGGGGAAGGGGGAGACATACAGAGCACAGAAATCTGGATGAAGCATCGATCTGGTAGTTTTTCGAACATTTTTGCGAGCTAATTTTCTCAGGAACCTCCTGCAAAGTGAATATAAAAGTAGAATATTCGGGTCTTTAAACGACACAGAGTTAACCGAATGACGACAGAACTTTGGAGTAATTTAAGTGTCCATATGTCTTTATATTGTTATGATATAGCCATTAAGGAAGTAAGTACAAAAGGATTTGTAAGAAACGTGTGAGATGTTTGAAAACAGTTCCCCAACATTTGCCTGCAAGCCTGTAAAGTCGTAAGAAATCGGAGAGAATCTACACTTTATATCCTGCTTTCTGACCAAGATTCGAATAACCAATTTCCACAATGCAAGGCATAACCTTTAAAATACTCGGCAACCTCCGGGTGACACTCGAGACATGGTCACCCTGGTTGTTGGGCCGCTCCTTACACCAGTTGCTCAAAAGGCGTGCAGGTGCAAACATGGCATATTAACGAGCAGAACATGTGTTAATTCTCGAATAATGCACGAAGTCTGGAGGAACTGAAACGCAGTTTGCAACGCAAGACCCAGAAAAACAGTTGCACGAAACACGCTAAAAATGGCGGATGCACGTCTCTGAGATAGTGGTGGACATTATCAACATCTGCTATAAAGCTGTTTACAGAGATTTTATTACGCCACTTGCATGACAGGATCAGAATTTATCAGATGAAAGGAAGACATAGAAAATTCATACAGAATCACACATAAACTGAAATAAACATATACTAGAAATAACCCGTGTTGTTATTTTGGGGTCACTAAAGTTTGGGTTTAAAAAAACATTGTTTTGAGATGCATAACTACTGACTATATAGCCATCTAGGCAGGAAGATTGAGTTTGTAGATACTGTAGATTGATTTATATATTCTGTAACTTGGTTTAGTAATAACAGTCACCAATATGATAAGTTTCCTGTGTTAAGCACTCATCCGTGAAGGTGTAACACCATGTGTTAAGAGATACTGTCCAGATTCTAGCTTAATTTGTTTACCAACGAAGAATAGCTACAGGTACCCAATAGAAAGAAGAATGTGGTGAACCCAAGAGGCCTTATGGACGTAGTGCCGTGGAGAATAAGACCACAGCCCCTGTCATTATTAGACTTATCTGACGCCCCAGTTATCGTGATAAGTAACCCCCGTTTCGATCCGTTAAACATTCGTTAAATATTTCAGTGACGAAGAATTTCATGATGTTGCACTCCTTATGTACGTATTTAGACTACTCTCGCCTTAAGAATGATGACGTTGCGCTCCTTATGTATTTAGACTACTCTCGCCTTAAGAATCGCAGAGGTCGTTAACACAGTAGTTCGGCATATATTTAGATACGTCATTTCATTACTCCGTTCCTCACGCCTTACACCTCGCGTGTTTTTCTGATAATTTTTCAAAACCCTATTCTTACCGTTTGTTAAACTTACAGACGTATTTTAAATTCTCCCGTCTACAAAAACTCATAATGTAATGGAAGATTTTAATGGAACATTCAGCTCTTATACATGTTAATGAAATTGTATGTTTTGCCTTTCCTCTCCTTCCAGCCTTGTTATGAATAAGTAGCGTTTGTTATTTCATTACATTATAATAAACATGAGACCGATGGATTTGACGGTGATCAGTTGAAGATGTGAATGTTTTCCCCAGGAATTAAAGTTAGCGGATTCGACTCTTAAGATGGAAGATTTTTTGGTCAATCGAATTTAGGCTGCAAGTGGAGATCAGACTGGCGCAATTTGCTAAGGTCAAATGAAGAGGGAGCCAGGAAAATTCATTTCAGGCAATAAATTTAATTAAATGTAAGATACGCATTTCATAACGAATACTTCTCCCGAAAAGCTAAAGGAATTCTTTTTTAAAATACAGAGAAGAAAAGAAGCATGATCTTTGTTCAAAATATTTTCAGACTATAACGTTACGTAGAAGGTAATGAAATAATTACGCTCTCTTGGAAAATAATTTAAGTTTGTTAGGGTACCCTCATTGTTAAAATAAACTACTTTGTTTGGAAACATTAAAAAAAAGTAAAGGATACATAATTTTTACTTATAGAATACTATATAGCAATAAAATGTTCTTGGAAAGATAAATTTAAAAACTCTAGTCCTTCGCCTTGCACCACGCCATGCAGAGATACAAGAGATACAGCTCTCCATAAAACGTAGTGGTAGATTAAAGGTTTAAAACTTGAAGACAGCTTGTAGCTCGGAACGAGAACTGAATTGCAAGTTTACAAGTACTTAGTTGGAGCTTTAAGATTGTGACATACTGGATTTTGACTTTCCATAATCATGTTACGAAAGTTTCGGGCGATCCTGTTGATTCTGTTTTTAGTTTAGAAACGTACTAGTTGCATTTATAAATTTAGCGCCACGAATCATTAAGACGTTTTGGTTTGTAAAGGGCCACAGAAGTCACTATCAACAGGGTAAATATACTCCGATGATGGAGAGAGAGAATCTCAGAAACGTTGAGTTGTAACTGCTTGATTACAAGGCTGATCGCCTGGAAGATATCGTTAAATTCAGTGGCAGTTAAAACTACATTTCTCTGTATCTGCATTACGTTTGTCTTGGCTTATAGGAAAATACACTTCTAGTGAATTTTACTCTGTTCAATGGAGAATCCGGTCCCTTAAATTATGACCTGAGTAGGGTTTACTGCATTAACTACTTTACTGTAAAGAGCACTATTTATATAAAGAACCGGAGATTATATATCCACGATGTCAACACCGAATTAAATTTTACTATGAACTATGAAATTTGAACGGTGTTGCCAAAGGGTAGTATTAATGGCGTAAGAATGAAATTTGTCTTAAACCAATATATCTGATGTCATTGACAGATTAAGAGCTTTCGGGTGACTTGATAATCGATTTATAGCGCCCAATAATCGGCTTTTTAGTGTAGCAGTGGTATGTACCTGTTCTGTTTCAGGTTTATCACAACATACAAAATCCTTTTTGTTTGTTTACCTCAATAAATGCAGGACTAGTGTGTTATAAGCTGCTCAAGTACTATTGTAAAGAATCTTCCATTTTTACATTTCGTTTTATCCCCCCCTTTCGATATTAATGAAAACTGTGTTAGATGATAAAGCAATCATGTAATTTAAATACGTAAGGATTATGGGTGACAGAAGCAAAGTCCTGTTCTCTGTAGGTTGCCAGTGGTAAAAAGTAAAAGAAAATTATAAAGTATGCATCTACAGTTCTGCGTTAGCAGTGAAACCTACTCAGGTAAGGGGCCGCCAGTAGCGACCCGGAGAGAGAGTTGGGTTTCTTACTTGGTGTAACTGGTGTACGTGGCGACATTCCAAATCCAGGCAGTTAAAATGAATGGACTGCTACTGGGAAGGGCGTTGATTTGAAACTGGCAGCATCACCCAGAATAAGCTTCATACTTTATCGAATAACATTTCAAGAATTCTGATAGAAGAGTTGCAAATACCCACCCAAATCCCGTTCTCTCATTTGCAGTGCAGTGGATTCTTCCGTAATGAAAATGTTTTCCACATACTTTGAGTAATCAGCATACAGTACGCAGACACACTTTACTTGGATGTTATCGCCAGTCTGGTCACACTGTGATACAGATACGTGTGCTTACGGAGTAAACACAATCAGATACGTTTGACTCAAATGGGGAAACGGGCAGTGTTAAGCGATGGTGGGTTTGTGTGTGCGCATAAAGAAGAATATCTCGATGCAAGCCAGAAAAATATCGACATATGTCTCCCTCTCAAGGGATATATTTTTATAGGAGATGAATTGAGTAAAAGAATAAAACAGTTTTGTTTAACGCTTCACTCCGTTTGAAAGCCAGTATTTACGGTAGTGAGTGAGGGTTTCTAACGGTGTTTGATAACGTTATATTAAATTATTTTGAGTCATTTAGCTGTCTGCTTCAGCTACAAAATTATCGCTTCGAATAAGCATGGATGATGATCACGAATGTTGAGTA
>NW_019060444.1:840960-859383 GCF_000696155.1 Zootermopsis nevadensis
TGACTGGATCCTAGATGCATATTTATTAGGACGTAACAGTCTAAGGTCTTACTACGTTACGCACACTTTGAGGAGGATATTATGAGCTCTTGTGCCATACATGTACGATAAAAGCGGTTTGTGGCTTCATGAATCTTATGGTTTAGTGCTGCCCTACTTTATAACACGTTATTCTTCGAAATTATATTCTATTACTAATTTGCAGCTGAATAGTCAATGTTTTATGATCAGGAAAATGCTAATTGCTTCGGTACTCTGTTCACTGTATTTTTGGAATTGTCATTGTGTGCCTGATGTTCTTCTGTTAATGTATTTTTCGGTATTGTAACTTGTTTTGTTATTTATGTCAGAGATAAAATTTAAAAATACAATATTTTCTTTCAGTCGTTTGTAGTAATTGCTGGCTGACATAATTAGCATTGTATGGAGGGGTTGGTGTTTGAAAAAAAAAAAAAGTTTAGGACTTACTTTATTTAAAACCGACTTTTCTCAACTGACCTAAGTCTCACACCCTTAATATTCTAAGGATTGTACTCGTAATGCACTGAAAGACTAATTATAAAAGGCCAATTTAGAATATTCTCCAGGAGTTTTCGAACATGAGTCATTCACTGGTTACAGTGCAACAGATTATCTGTTGTTGGTAAATTAAAGTTTGGTTTGAATTACCTGACAGATTTCTGTTTAATCCAAGTTTACATACAACTCGTATTTGAGGTCAGGTTTTATTACTTTTAAAGGGGAAGTAAACAGACTCCATCTTAACACTCTAACGTGTTTATAGCAAGAGGAAGTTGAAAGGGTGTTTCAGGGAGGGGAATTGGTAGTTTCTGCTTTATGAATAATTGTCATTCGCTTTTTGTGTTTCGTGGCGTGTGGTATACCCACCAGCATTATCAAGTTCTCATCTAACAGACTGTTAATCTTACTCCGAATTTTTATAGCTAGGGGTATGTTCTATTCACTGTTCTGTGCCAGTCGCCACCACAAGGAAATTGAAGGAGGTTTGTATGGTCGAACCACGTCACATAACGTAGCTATAGTAGATGAAAGGCGAGATAACCTTTAGAGGTTGCGTGTTCATTTTTATAAGGTGATTGCTATGTTTGGGAGTATAAAATAGAGGTTTCTTCAGCTGAAATTTGAAGTATAATTTGGTTAGATGAAGCATGTCACCATAGAGAAATTTTAAAACTTTACAGTTGAACTCAGACACAATTTTTTGTTTTTTGTTTTATATAATTTTCGAAGCAAAGTGGATAGTCTGTGCTTATACTTGGCTCGTATCGTGTGTTATTTAACGATGCTATACCAGCTTTGGAACAACATCGGAGGATGTCTACTCTGTTACTAGTCCAACGATCGATAAGAATCAAGACGATTACGAATATTAATGATAATAATAATATAATAATAATAATAAGATCTTGAAATACAAGTATCTTCTCATTTTAATACAGTGAATGTGAAAAATAAAAACAAAAGTAATCCAAATAATTGTAGAAGCAACTGGAAGTGTTTCCAAGTCACTGAAAATATATTTGGCCAACATACCAGGCGAACACGACATTAGGGAACTTCAGAACACCGATATTCTAGGATCATCATACATCATTCGAAATTATATAGTATATATAGTCATGTCTCAGAGTAAATCTATATAATACGTGCAACACGTATTAAAAATGTATTAAAAATAAAATGTTTTTCAGAAACTGTAGCTGCACAATATACCTGAGGCGCAAGGTTTTTCTCAGATACATAGAAGTAAATACTTTGTAAAAATGGTAAATAAATTGAATAATTCAATTCATTTAATAATAATAATAATAATAATGACAAATTCAACTATGTTAAGGTGACAACTGTACAGTTTCAGGTGACTGTGTGCAGTATAATTTAATATAGTGCGAGATTACGATGCATGTAGATATTAATTACATATTTTGTTTGCTGAAAACTATTAAAATGGCCAGTCTCTGCTATATCACGAGGTATTTATTTAACTATTTCAATATAACATGCATTTATACATATATGTGTGTTGGAATGTATATATAATTTGTATCGCTTGTATGTATGTATGTATGTATATGTGTGTGTATGTATGTATGTTTCACTTTTCTCTCTGTGTGTACGTAACGGGAAGTTATAATTCCGAGAACTTTGTTATGAGCGATATCGAACCCCCTAACTTGCATGCGTACAAAGAAAGATAAAGCGATATTGCTATCTCTATACCACATGCTAGAAAACCCCAGAATTAGGTAATTAACAAAGTACGTTAACGTCAAGAAACAAGATCTCTCTTCATTATTTGTAAATCATTTATCTTCGACCGACTTATTTCGGTCGTGTTAAAGGAATTTGGTACGTTTTGTATTTTAATCTGACTGTACTGCTATTAATCAATGTAGCTCATCTCTTATTGATGTTTGTGGAGACTTGCGTGAGTTTTAAGGCGGATTTACGTTTCGCAGAAACTCATTTTCAGTAGGCTGACGTCAAATATTGAACGTTTGATTCAGGTTGTCTTTATTCAAATGCATTTCTCTTTCCTTGCACAGGAATTTACGTGAGAAACAAGAAAGTAATTGCAGTTCTAGAATGATTCTAGATTCGAAATTTGAGTTTTCAAATTATGGCAAGAGTGCTTTAAATTTCGTTTATACTAATTGAAGACAGTAGTTTCTTATTGTTTGGTGAAAGGGTCTGACAGCAATTAAGATTGCGGTGCAAATATTTATAGGCAGACGCCTTGAGATTTAAAGACACGACTCCTATGAAATGCCTAGGACATGTGATGATAAATATATTGTTCATCTGAATCATGGAACTCATTCTATATATGAACTTTAAAAGCCAAAATGTATCATTAACTTTCCGATACCTAAGAGTCGTAAATTATTCAAAGAATAACAGTAAAATTAAGGTTACACTTGTCTCTTTTTAAGTGAACTTAAATCTTCTAGGAATTCAGTGTTTTAATGTAAACGTCAGGCAATATGAATTTAGGTGGTCATTTATAACGTTACAAGATCTTCTTTAATTTCAGAGTCAATAGTGTATAGGAATCATAAATGATTTGGGTGACGTGTTTTTAATGAAGAGGTTTCACCTTAGATTTTAAAATATACCACAGAATTCTTGTGTCATTCATAATCAGTTTTGCATTGCTTGACATAAATTTATTTCTTAGACGGCTTTAAAGAACTTTATATTTTAGCATTAAATTAAATATATGAAATGTTTTCAGGTGTAGTCTTTTATTTCATGTTCGTGCAATTCTCTTGTTGTTAAGTAAGAAAGATGTTCCCTAAACCAATAAATATAAAGAAATATAACATATTTGTGATTTTAAATACATTATCCGTCTGTGGGTTTTGCTATTAAAGTTATTTTTCTGACCTATCTGAACATAATTCAGATATTCACTAAATTATAGTCAACGCTATAATATGCAATTCCCGTAGTATTTTACCAAAACTGTTCTGAGTACAAAACTGAAAATTTATTTTTATGTTAGAGATTTCCCAAGTCCGTGCCACTTTCTGTAGGAAACTCTGCTCATAAAAAATATTTTGGTTACCAATGGTGAGTGGGTTACTAGGAAACCGTCACGTATTGATATTGAATTGTGATTCCCAATCTATACGCAGTGAAAATTGTAGTGTCACACGTTCGCTTTTATTTATTTACTTATCCAATCCGTTGCGTGGAATGTTACCTGTAGTGCACTTACTGTTTTTGATGTCAAGAAAATTAATTCTGTATCAAATACGGTCAAAAGAGGAGCGTGGTACTTGCAAATCTGGCAATTTGGGAAGCCTAATCAGAACGGGTAGGCACACATATACACCCTATTTGAGAAGTAACTGTTTCTTTTCCTTGGTCTCGATTGTATTCTTTCTGGGTTGTCGTATTTTTTTCACTACTTAAAAGGAAACTGTGAGATAATACTTTCAAATAGTATGTGCCCACTTCAGCGATTCATTATTTGTAATATTCCTAATGCCGTTGTCTGGGAATATTCGCAATTATGTCGATTCGGACTTGTAATGCCATATCGGTATGCAGAGGTCAAAACTTAGATTCTACGAAATATATGATTTCTCATTAAATTGCGTATTTATTATTTATCAGAGCAGAGTGTCGGTACTGTTTTGAAATATGTATGTTTGAGATTGTACTGTCGTGCCGCTATCAGTGTTGTTAATGTAGTGTGACATGCGACGTCATATGTCACAATATGGATTGTCGCAGAACTAGATAGTTATATTACGTAACTAGCAGAGTGCTCTCAGTGACACTGCGGATAATTTGAACAAATGCTTACATTTTGTATAAATCACTAATATCTAACAGCATATCATACGCCTAACCATTTGATACGTGTCTTTGAATGCCACAGCAAAAATTAGTTCTAAACCCACAATCTTAATAGGGACACCAACCCAGGACATATTTCGGTTTTTGACAGTTTCTCCTCAATCTCCCCTTCGAATAAAACACATTAAGGTTGGTTTCATTTTTAAATCACACTCAGCGAGTTGCAGAAACAATGTTGTGTTGTCGAAAACTGAGCTGGTCCACTTTTTTTCTTCTCCAGTACAAGAAAGCGAATGCATCATAGACAACATGCCTGTATCAGTCTTTTGGAATATCATTGTCACCTTCATCATCATTTGTTTATGATATATTTCAGTAGTATCTTCAAAAAATCTCTTAGGTCACTAGTCCAGTCTCTTCCCTTCAGGTTTTCCATTAGAACTTTTAGGTTAGAGTCCAGTGGCCTCGTCTTGTGAGCATGGCAATATACCTTTCGAAGGTTCATGAGTATATGAAGGACTGTTTGGTTCTGAACTTAAAGGAATTCTTCTTTCCTTTGAGTTGACCGTTCATTTGCGAAAAGTTGCCCCATCATTTCCATGGTCTACTTAAAATTCATCCTTTCTAATAAGCGTTAGTTTGCACTATATTTTTTGTTAAATCGTCTATATGTTACTCTTTATTTGTAATTGATGTTATTCATCATAACGTGCAATTGATTTATATATTATAAACTTAGATTTAGGTTCTGTAAGAACCTTGTACCGTTTCATCATAAAACACCAGGAGTGCTTGTGATAAACCTTTTCAGTGCCAGAATTGTTCAATATGCGTACGCTGTTTTCTGCTTCACCTGACTTCTTGTTCCGGTAGACTGCGATCATACGGTTTATCAGTCATATGGCTTTAACCTATAAGCGGCTTTAAAAAAAGGTGTTTCAGAATGTCAGTGATGTTTTAGCGCTGGCACTACTGGTATGACTCTGTAGTATTTTAAAAATGAACGTAGTTTAATGAGTGACCTTGGTGACAGCCAAGGTCTTTCTGTAGCTTAATTTAACAAGTTTTCTTTCACAAACGAAAATATAATTTGACAAATATTCCGGTTACTCATATTTATAACTCGAATCTGATGAGGATAATATTATGTAGTTTGAGGTTCGTAGCAAATTCAAATTATTGAGAATTAATTATCTATTTTAGTTTTTTAGTTTATCCTCGTCGACCATTTTATTAGATGAATTTTATTTTCGGATGGGCGGTTGACCCCACAGTGTAGCTCAGCACATTTTCTTGAGCCCATCTCGTAATCCTCTTCACAGCTGATCGTTGTTATTAAATATGGCTCATACAGGAATATTGTTTGGTGGACCGGAAAAGGGCACAGCGTGCCACATCGTGTTTCTCGGACATGCATTCTTGAAGCTCGGCGTAATTCCTGTTGACGGTTGTCCAATTTGATCCGAACTTGTTTCATATATACTTGATGAAGAAATGTGGCAATAAATTCCAATTAAATCCTTTTTTCCTGAGTGAAAGCCTTGTACGTTTATAGATGAAAGGACGGATGCAGCAAGATTCAAAAGCTGTTTACTTTTGTTGAAAATCGCAAACGAAATCAGAGTTTGAAAGAGGAATAATTTAAATTAATATAAATCCGCTAAGAATATCCACTTTTTTCAGCATTCCGAAGAGCTCAGTTCAAAATAGTATCCTCCAAGTCTTATATTACACGGCATTTTACTCGCTGAAGAACACGTGTCTTTTCAGGCAATGGTACGTCGATACACGCGTTATATATTAGCCTACTTCTGCTCCAGTGTGCTAAAGGAAGTCCGGTCTGTTTATCGAGGCTAGTGAACATGTCTCTGGCATTGACTTCATACAGAATCGAGATCCTGATTGCTTGACAAACTGCTATTTTTAGATATGCTGTGTTCTTCCGACTACCACAGTTTCTATGCCATAAATTAGCGCATAATTTACTTAATTTAATCAATATAATCTAAATACATGGACAGTGGTATTAAAGACTCATTGCGGCTTAGATTTATGATTACTCTGCTGTCTTCTACGTTTGCAAAGCCTTTCATGAACTTAAAGTATATGTTATTGTTTTGTTACCCGTTAATTCAGTATCCGGTCCGTTCAAGTACATTGCGTATATACGCTGCACGTGAAGAAATTGTGTTATTATGAATCGTGTTTGACATGGTAATGATCGGACTTCAGTCACCTTGTACATTTTGATCTGTATCATTGTTTGTTTTGCGTCTTAATGCACGTATTTTTTGTCTTGATTGAAAATTTTGTATCTTTTTATTTGTAACCTCTTCAGAGACGAAAGACAGTGGTTTATCAATTTCATAGAGAATTCTGGCTTATAAAGTGATTGTGTATACGTACATCTACTGATGTTTATAATTTGTCTTCGGGATTCTTATGGAAGCAACGTTCTAAAGAAAAGAATATCATTGAAACATCTTCCTTATTTATCGATGGGATGTTATTGTATGCGAAAGATTTTCTAACATGGTATTTGTTGTAGGTGACGAGGCAAGTAATTGAATATGACTACCATGAATCCGTAGTGAGGAGAGCAGTGTATCATCTGACCAAACCTACATTAAAACAAGTTGATGTTGCACTAAATGAGAGTCGGAAATAACTAAGCATAAACTTTGATATTGTCTCGTGAAAACATGGGAGAGAGTGAGTTCAAATCTCGTAAGAATGAGTACTTCGTAACATTTGTTTGCGTTCATGTTTTGTCTTTTTCTGTTGCTACAGTTTCCTCTGTTGCTCTTCCCTTCACTTGCCTCCGTAGAGCACCTACCGTTACTTTATGTATGTGCAGTGCATCGTTTCCAGTCGGAACACGTTCACTACTACCACTTTGGAAAATTTTATGGTTTGGCCACTCTCCGCTACGGAGCGCTGTGGAGGGTCTAGGAACAGGGCCGGCTATGTGTATGTATGAATGTATGGATATATGAGTGCTTCTGGTGACATTTATGAATGTGCGTATGTATGCATACATGTATGTTTGCACGTGTGCATTTATTAACACATGTATGTAAAATATAGTAAATATGGTAATAGCAAATGCAGTAAACGTGCTATAATATTTGCAATTTATATATTCATTTTTTGTATTATTTGTAGATATGTGTGTGTATGTATGCTCTAAGAATTTACGTTAGTGCGAAAAAAATTTAAAAATGAAGTATAACGTGTACAATGTCTGCACGCACATGTTAGAGTGTCGGCAGGCTGCTTTATATGTATGGTATGCAAAGGCCTATGTGCAATATAATAAAATTACATAATGTTTATGCACCTCGTATATAGCAGTATGTAGCTTATATATGCTGTGTTTATGTAGTACGCCTGTTTATTGGAAAAAAAATTCTGGTTCGCATTTGTACTTTCTGATTAAGATGAGGCCCGTTTTCTAGTTTAAACAGACTTCCCTGAGACTGAAGTGTTCTTACGTCCGTTGGACGCGAATGACGTCGTTTAAATTTTAAAGTTACTGCACCCACTTTCTTCTACAGAGACCATGATCCGTCATTTTGAATTACCAAGCATATAAGTGACACTGCATACGAGGAATGTTAGAAAATATTAAAATACGCAAAACTAAAAGTTTACTTGTTTTGTATGAGTGTGAAACTCCGTTTATCAAGCGAAGGGAAGGAGACAGATTAAGGAAGTTAGAGAACATTCTGCTAAGGAGAATTTTTGGACCCAAGAGAGATGAAGTAACGGGAAAAGGGGAGAAAATTTAAAACTGAGGAGATCCATAGTTTGTACTTTTCACCAGATATTTATATTACGTTGAAATAAAGGAGGGTATGACGGACGCGGCTGGGGAGGGATTAGAAGGGCATACAAATTTTGGTTAGAAAGACTGAAGGGAATAGACCACTCGCAAGACATAAAAGTAGATGAAAACATTATCGGAGTGAATATAGGTTAAAGGTTGGGCCCGCGTGTATTGGTTGCTTCTGGCTCTTGGCAGGGACAGGTTTCAGGTAGTTATGAATGTGGTAGTGAACTTTGTTTCCATCAAAGGCATGTGATTTCTTAACTGAGTGTAATTTCAGTTTCTCAGTAACTTTTTGAGGCATAGAGTTTATTTCGGAAAGGGATCGATGCGAAGAAAGCACGTTCTGTAGTTGATTTAAACACTATTTAGAAACAAATGTATAGTATATAAACAAATACAAACAAGTATATAATTTAAAGTCTTGTCGTCAACGCCCTATTTCTGTAGTACAGTGAGTCCAGAAATTCATCTTTTCACCTTATGACCAGCATCCTTCCTCCGAAAACCATAAAATATCTTTCGATGCTTAGCTTTTACGATGCGTATTCACGCGTCTTTCTTTCGAGTGCTATTGAACACGTGAGTTTGTCTCAATTTGTCTTTGTCTACCTGTATAACCTCCTTTTAAATTCGATAATCAATACTCGGCTACGTAACTTCTTTACGTATGTGATGTTGCGGTTATATTGTCTGGTTGTTTAAGGCCAGTATTCCATTGTGTCTAACGACATTTAATTGTCAGTGCTAGCACGGATCTTGTATTTTATCGAACGACTAATTTTCAAATGCTCCTCTAGACGTTTCATAGTTCATAAAGCGGGTTTTAAAGTAAGGCAACTGAAAAAGTAAACGTCTTTAATCATCCAAGCTGTTCAGTGCATAATAGACTGTCCTGTTTTGTTCCTTCTGTTCAGGAAGCAATGCATGTTAATTCAATAGCTTAATCAAAAAACGACTTAGACTAGACTACACTTGTAAGATTTGAGGTTTTCACAGCGGTGAGTATCTTTCTTCTGGGTTGTGATGCCGCGTTAGAATTTCAGGTAAATACCAACGTTTTGGAGAAATATACTGTATCCATCTTCACCGATAAAGTACGAAGATGGAGACAACCACACACATTATTCTGGCGCCATTTACTTCACGCTAAAGCCATAAACATTGCCGTCATTTGCTGTCCAATGAGCTCTGATTGTGTGCAACTGACTCTGAAAGAAGTCTAGTCTAAAGATTTCCGTCTTCTGGGTTGTTGCGCTGTGTAGTATGGTACATGTTAACCATGATGACGGAGGCAGTGTGGCCTCTGAAACGTTGGTTAACATCGACCATACTACACAGCGCAACAACCCAGAAGACGGAAATCTTTAGACTAGACTTCTTTCAGAGTCAGTTGCACACAATCAGAGCTCATTGGACAGCAAATGACGGCAATGTTTATGGCTTTAGCGTGAAGTAAATGGCGCCAGAATAATGTGTGTGGTTGTCTCCATCTTCGTACTTTATCGGTGAAGATGGATACAGTATATTTCTCCAAAACGTTGGTATTTACCTGAAATTCTAACGCGGCATCACAACCCAGAAGAAAGAGCATTGGCTTCTTTACCGCCGTGAGAACCTTAAATCATTTCATGTGCACCAATCTTTAAAACAGTACAACATATATATTTGAGCTGCAGCTCATTTTAGCCACTTGAATCCATTCGACACCATCATAACTTAGTCATCTAAGATTCGATTTATATCACTGGATCTGCACTTGAGTCTCTAATCATTGAGACATTTCGAGGACTCGTCAATTACCAAGGAAATGAGAGAAAATTTTCACAAATTATATGTTTGTATAAAAATGTTTTTTTTATTTATTAGCCTAATTGGAATGCAAACAGAATGCATGTAAACTGGGCACCAAGTTTTATTTGACGGATATAATTGTATTTTTGATGGGTACATAAGTTTAAACTGGGCACCAAGTTTTATTTGACTGCTATAATTGTATTTTTGATGGGTACATAAAAGTTTGAAAAGGTTAAGAATAATTAAGGAATGTATTGGAGTTCGTTCTCTAGTGGCATGACTGAATAAAAATCTTCCCATATTTACGTTTAACATTTTCTTAAATTTTGTTTAACAGAACAAACTACGCAACAATACGCTGCATTTTAAATGCGATACTCATACTTTTCTTCCCCATTCTCCCGCACATTTTAAGAAACTCTCTGCGTTTAATCATTTCATATATTTCCATTTTCTCCTCTCGACATCTTTCAGACATTTCTTCTATGAATGCTACTCATTTTATCATATTTATTTTTTTCGAAATGTGGAAGATTGAAGTCCTCCCCACCTCTTTTCAATCTTACTCACCAGCTTCGTCATTTCTGTCTCTATTTATGTATTCATACTCCCTTTTCGTACCGCGCCCTCCATATTATTACCCACACGTCTTTGCATCAACATCTCTTTGTTGTTTCCATCCTTACTTCGCTGTGTACTCTGTTTACCGCCATCCGGGACGTTACTTTGACAAATAAGCTCCACACTCATTACTTTCCACTCCACTGCCTGCGGAACGCTCATCATGTGCCCCAGTATACCACATTCCCTTGCTCATAAAGTTCATTCTTGGAACCCCTCACTTTTGTTGAATCCGGATATTACCTATAGCTCGACGAAAATTAAATTACAGATTTAATACAAAAGTGGTACAAGCGATATTTTTATTTATACACATGCATATCAGTATAAGACTCCGAGGAGACATCTCTGTGTGTTATGTCATCACATCAGATATTCTTTTGAATTCTTTTTTGCACGCATGGAGAGGCCAACATACGTCGTAATATTAGTGGAAGAGAAGTAGAGAAACGATATGAAGATAAAGAAGCAGAATTTAAATTCAGCATAATTATGTTATTATGTTGTCTGTCGTAAATTATTTTCTTCCAAAGAATTTGTGTGTTACTTGGTTTTGGAATTTGCAAGACGATCAGTGCTATAACCAGTTTTAATTTAAGACGGTATTAGAAATCGCTACAAGAGGCGGCTATTTGGATTTATTCTGTGATTTTCCTTAGTTATTACAGACGAATGCTGAGATTGTACCTTTTCATAATTCAGGACCATTTTCTCCTCCGCCTTTAGGAATTAACCAATCATTAAAGTCGTTCAGTGCTTAATCGACATCGTTGAATGACCGACTAGTCTGTCGGTCAACAGTGAAAATGTAAATCACCTTGAACATATTCTGAGAATAACTGTTACTGACTTTGGTTCGTCCTTCCTTCCTTGTATAAATCCATACGTTTTATTGTAATTAACTTATGGAAACAATGACTCTGAGTGGAGATAGAATATGATGATGATCTCCAGCCCTGCAGTCCTGGATGTCTTCCCTCACAGCAGCCCTCCATTGCTGACGATCTCCAGCTCTTGATCCCCAATTACGTATCCCTACGACCTTGTTCTACATCATTTATCCGGAGTTAGAATATACCTATTGCTTATCTTTTAGGGGAAATAATATGGTCTTTTGCTTA
This sequence comes from Zootermopsis nevadensis, assembly GCF_000696155.1. Next base: position 852,658 of record NW_019060444.1, read on the forward strand.
ACTTCTCAGTAGAAGAAGAAGAAGAAGAAGAAAGAGGGATCAAAAGTATTCATGTGGTATGTCTGTATGTGGTGGGATAAAGGTTTGCAGTGAAATAGTATTCCTATATGAAAATTAAATAAAATCAAGGAGCCCTTTGCCATTATCATCTCGACCAAGAATTGAGGTTTCACGACATCGGTGTAAATAATGAATCGTTGTCTTCGACTGTGTGAAGTATAGTACATTATTACCAAGATTTAAGAGAAGGTATTACCTAAATCTTTATTGTAGATAATTTAATGTTTCACTGTGTATGGAGACGATACGGTCCATCGAAATGTTTGAACTACTTAACAAGACTGCACGGTGTCGGGTTATAATCTGGAATACCACGATTAAAACGTCTCACTTCGTACAGACCCATGAGTAGGGGATGGAGTCTGGTAGGATGTGTGTGTATATGTATGCACATACGTACGTATGTGTGTATTTACGTATGCACTCTCGCGGGAGAGCGTATGGTCGAGCTATCGTGCATTTGAAGTTTTGTGCCGGCAGAATTCCCTATTGGTAACAAAAAAGCGGACGAATGTAACAATTCGGGTTACGGAAACTATGCAGGTGGGCCTGTAAATAATTTTGCAGACCATTCCTGAATGTATTACACACCAATAACAAGAGTGCTTGGCATTTTAATGTGTGACGTAGCTTCAAAATGAAAACAAAAATTTTCATATACAAGCCATATGATTTTGTAATTCCGCATCGTCTCAAAACCCCTACGCCCCGCCCCCAAACGTGTATAATTACGTGGCTGTGCGGTTTATATTAGTGTGATTTATATTATTAAAGTCTTGAAAGTAACGTGACATTAGATAAAGAATTGATGTGTGTTATGCCATGTGTCGATCTGCGTATGATTTTAAGGTTGGGTATTGAAAGTTTGCTAATAGAAATATTGATGTTTTTCGAGGTTATTTTAATTTGAGGCAAGAAAGTTGTTAAATTGTGGCTCTTGTGCAGATAGTGCAATAATTTAAAAGTTCTGCTGCTAGCAAACGTAAACCGGAGTAATGACGTGTGTGTAGTCAGAGAGTTTCACACATTGTGATATATTGAAATGCACACCTTCGTTGCCTGATTTGTTTTAGACAATTTTGGTCAATTTGAGTTTCATAAAGTATCTTAACGTCTGAAGATTAAACGAGGATCTAGCAAGGCTTTGAAGAAAATTACTGGTTAGTTGTTCTTGGTTTATTTAACGGCACTTTTTAAGCACCCTTGATCTGTAGCCTCCCATTGAGAAATGACTCGGATTTGATTTTGGAAGACTTTGGAGAGAAATAATCTTGGAAAATATCACAGTATAATCCAGAACATTTCCTGAAAGGGTAGAGGGAAACTTTGAAGAACTTTCCTAGGACGAGTGTCCCTGAAGAGATTCGAATCTGGTAGCACGCTGAAGCAAAGCAGGAGGTTAATCGTTGTAGAACTCCTGTGTTGCTCAGTCATTAATAATATGCTGTACTCTGCATAGCTAACTTCCAAGGCTTGCCTTTAGTCTCACACATCTCACCAAATTAATTCAAAGTAAACAAAATTGAGAAGTGTTCAAGGAGCGTTGAATAATTTATTAGTGTCCCGATAGCGGTTGTCCTGTGCGTCTTGTGAGTGTCCTCAGGTTCTTCAGAAGAGTGTTTGTGTTGTACCACAAAATGGCGGACGAACCCTTCATTCATATCTTCTTACCGTTTACTCACATTTAAATAATTTTTAGTTTTAGTAAGCCTACTTATTTTTATACGTCTCAAGTGAATTTACAAAAATTGCAATTTAAGTTTGTCAGCATAACACCGAAATACCTAATAAGAAGCGAAAATAAGTAGTTTCTGTGAGGAAAATAATTCTGTTCACTGGCTAATAATACAGGAAGTTCCCGTGATTCTAAAAAGAATATTCGCACGTTGAAGATGGCTGTTTTCTCGGATTTGCCATGTACTCTGATAGATATTCGATATGTACCAGACTACACGACTTAACATCTGAGAAGACAGATGTATTCATACTGGTCCCAGTGATAACCTGAAATCTCAGGTACTTTAATGTTATTCTTTACCTGATACAATTGTGTAATCACTTCTGTAAATTTAATTGTGGATATACTGTGCTTCAGGCATGCTTGGACTGTCGCCCGGGTTATTCTCTTGTGATTTGTGACTTCTGGGATAACGGTTTGACCTCACGCCTTGTATTATGGGTTATTCATACGAGTGCTTCCCCTGGGAGTCACTCATCGCAAGTAGTGTCTTGTCCTAAATCTTCAGCTCTACTCGTGATGCTTCATTGCTTACCCTTTGTTCAGACGACACTTCACGTTTCTTCCCTGGTGATTTTTAAAAGTTTTATTGAGAGACCTATCTAAATTTGAAATATCTTCTTGTTTATTTAGGTTACTTAACGACTCCGCTACGAAGTGAGAAAGAGACAGTCTTGATACCCTTTGACGTTCGTGACCGAACATTCACTTCGAGGGACAAAGAAGAAACACCAAATTACGTAGACTGAAATATTGTATTCCGGGATTTGAAGCAGACATCTTCAGAATACGAATCATGTGTGATTTCATCCGTTAGATATCGGCACTTGTTTAATTTATAAAGAAGCTAAAGGTGTTAGAAGTTTATAACAAATACAAAAACAATAATCCGAAGTTACACATTGCACTTTATCCGCGAAAATCTAAGGACATTGATGATGATGATGCCTTTATTATAAATTAATTTTGATTTTTCACCATATGAATTTGGTGTCTCAGTGTCCATATGTAAGCTTTTGATAAAATATTTTATATTAAAATGTCTTGTATACCAGTCCTTAACATGCTTCTTATTTCTACAGTGAGAGCTTATTAAGTACCGCATCTGTTCTCCGTATCTGAAGGATATCTCTGCCATCCGCAACCTGTGATGACATGTGACATGCATGATCTGGAAACTTTCGCCTGATTCATTTTATATTCGCTTCATTTCACTTTGCATATAAAATGTTGAGATTGTTAAATAATCTGTCTTCAGTTCATTCTTTATACATGCATACATACACACATGTATATCGTCGGTTCTCATTTCATTAATTCCAATTCAGCGGCTTCTTTTAGAAATCCAGCCTATACTGTATGTATAGGTATCAGATTCTATGAGACAATATCGACGCTCGGTAACACTTAAAAATTACGGAAATGTCATTATTCAGTTTAATCTCACTAGAGACCCTTTCCTTTTTTTCATTCTTCTGTATGTTTTGCCATAGTTATCCTTAAATCTCTTATGCAATCATCGTTTCATCGTTTGTTTGCCTATCAACTTCATGAAGAATCTCTTTAAACACACATTAAGTGCAATGAATTCTTCTCGGGCTGCCAGCCGTGTGCGGTGGTTTAATGGAGGAAACACCAACGTTTCGAGAACCATCATCGTCCTCAGGGTATTGTTTGCCTTTTCTCCATTAAACCACCTTACACGGCTGTTAGTCCGAGAAGAATTCACCACACTTAGTCGCCGTGAAGCTTCAGATCATGCAACACATTAAGATTTTAAACAAAACGGTTACTTGCTTTGTTATAATTTATATTTTAGATTGGACGTATTTATTTCTGGTATTACTAAACTTGTATTATTAAGGCTGATTTTCATTCAGTTTGATTTGAAAGAGACAATTGTGTGTTTTTTACCGTATGTAATGCTCACAGAAATATTTTCTGTGGCTGTTCAAACAGCCACATGTATATCGCAGGAAACATAATTTTATTAAATTTAAGTTCAAATTCTAACTAACTGAAATGGATTTATATACCAATTAAAATATTGTAGAAAGTCAGATTGTGTGTGCTCAATTTCCATTGTACCAAACCCTTTGGCAGTGGCTAAAAATTTCCTGTAAGTGTCTGTAACATTCGATAATGTCACGATTTCAAAAAACATTTCAATTGTTCTATTGAATTATTACCGAACAAGGCAAATTCTCTTCCAGCGAATCAGTTCAAAACTCCCTCTGTCCATATATGTTCTACTGACTATTGTATAACGAACAAACTGCGTGTCGTTACATACAGTCGAATTTGTATTAATCTAGCCCTTTTTTAAATTGGATTTCGTGGGTATTAAATATTTTGCTTAAATGGCTTATTCATGATATGTCAAATGGTTTACCTCCACAGATTACATCAAATTTTGTAAAAAAAATACATATAGTTTTGAAATGTTTAATGAAGGCTTAACATCCCCGTTCCAGGACTTTCTAAAATTGTTTCCGTGTTTTAATTACGAGCCATGCCATGCTAAATTAACTTTCATATCATTCAGATTTGATATTAGCGGTATTACGCTTATATTAACATTGGTTATCCTCTGACACGAGCTGTAATGCCATCACTGTCTCTGTCTTCGTCATTCAGTGATGTCGCCACATCATTGAGGCTTCAGAGCCGTTTCGTTCAATCATTAAAGCTGTTTTGTAATTATAAATTATTAAACATTTTGAGCTTGTTAATGTTTTCCAGTCATTTATTAAAACGTGTTTTGATAAACATTAATTCTGAATGTGTTACGTTCGTGGTGATACCTTGATACCTTTTTAGTCTCGAAACGTTGGTATCTATACACACCGGATGTTTAGCATTCACTGACTCCGGCTTTTTTCACAGAGATTGTATGTGTTTTAAATTATTTTCATAATAAACAGCGACAATCTAGTTAAACACCATTAACCATTTGTTCCTTGTGAAACAATTGAATTTTTAAATATCATTAGGTAACCTTCTGGCCTCAGACGGTTAACGTGTTGTGTACTGATGCTGCGAGTTCTTCAGTGGATATTCTCTAACTTCAAATCAACTCAAAGCTGAAACTAATTCTTCTATACAATTCCGGCACCTAGAAATTTATATCAGTAATAATACGCGTGGCTAATATTCGGAGTTCGAATCTCGTTTAGATGGTCATATATAGCTTATTGACGTAGATAAAACGTAGCATTGTTATTATTTATTATGATATTACTACGTATTATGGAGAGTTTCATATTTGTGTATAGTATTTGGATGATTACATCAAGGAGAAATGATGAATGAATAGGTAAATATTTCAACAAATGGGATATTAAGGAAATATGAAACAAGGTAACATTTTTTCAGTTACTTATGTCTTATCATTCACCATCTCCATCATAATATTGACCTATTCGGAGTTGACAAAGCTGCTTTGTGCTAACCAACAATTAGGCTATTTGTAACGATGACGTATGCTTTAGTAGTGAGGAAGTTCAGCTAGAAATTAGACTTGCCACTGATTCCCGACTAATATATTGTTAGCCTAAAATTGTTGTCAACATAAAAATACAAAATTATCTATAAACGTCTGTACTTTTGTTTCTAAACACAATTTACCTTCCTTGTCGATGAACATCATCAGACCGAAGTCATTTTTAACTGTAACAAGACTGAATCTTCCGGTCCCAATATCTAGTCTGTGTTTATGACCACAGCTTAGTGGCGTCTGTAATTCTAACTCTGCCTACAAACCCTTCCGTGTCGCATTAGCTCTCACCACGCAGTTTACGGCGAGTAGTTTACAAAACTTATAACAGTTGACGACAATTTTACGTGTTTTTCTTCTGTATGAAGATAAGTAGCAGACTCCTTGATATAAGACAGTGTTTGGAAGGATGGAAGATGATGGGTTGAGTGTAGTGTGAATGTGTGTATACGAAAGGCTTTTGTTTGGTCCATTACCTTTGCAGCCACCCTTCATCCGTTCCTGAACCCCCCCCCCCCCCCCAACACACACATATGCTCTGTAACGCCCAATAATCAACTTCCTCCCTACCAAATACTAGAACCTCGTTTCTGGCGCTGCAAATTGCAAACCATTATCATCCCTCTTCCATATCACAAACTTTCCTCACCCTATCGTATCCAACCCACCATAACAATTCCAGTAAAGCACAACCTTTAACACCATCCATTGTATTTAACTTCATCATGGTGGCTTCGTATCAACTCTGATACCCCAACTGTAAAAACACATCGCGTCATGGCACGTTACAGGATAATGAAAATTATAGCAAGGTCCAGCCTTACGTACGAGCATATCCAGGCAGGCTTGGGACGGCTTCGTTCATAATGTGGTAATCCCTGTTCGCATCTATCCAGACCCTTGCTATCCTTCCAGAACAACCCCCTGTGGAACATGACTGACGTGAAAACCTTCCCTTGAGTCCCTTAGTACGATTAGGCTTAGAGCATGGCATAGGATGTCGCCATAAATGGAGCAGGGAGTCGGAGGACGCTTGTAATGTATATAACACATCCGAGGGAAGGATTCTGGATGTCTAACTAAATATTCAGAGCTTCGTACAAACGCACGCGGAATGGGTGAAGCGTAATCCACTACTTTGGTAGTACTTTACCGGTGTATAAGCAAGTAGTGTGAGGGACTACCTCATCAGAAAATGCATATCAGTCTGTTAGAATGCAGGTGCGCTGGTGAAACTGTAATCAAAGGTTAGGTTTCGTATACATTTTCTACGCTTCACAGTCTTGATTGAACACGTACGAAATTTAATTTTGTATCTCGGAAGTTATTACTTACGATACATTGTACGCTGTAATTATTAATCCACTTAATACCGTCGCATTGGGTTAAGATGAACAGGAAATGAATTTTCCTCGTCTGAATGGTCGACAGA
>NW_019060444.1:859524-882169 GCF_000696155.1 Zootermopsis nevadensis
TATTTCAGAGAACAAATGTTGTGCCGCAACGTTCCTTAAATAAAATACTTCATATGCCAAGTATCCATTGGATTGTCATACAATTCGCATGTTCCATAATTTTCAAGGGAATTGTTTAAGTTATACTTTCTGGTATTTTGATTATTTTGATGTTATATTGTTATAAATGTTAACAAGACATAGGTTTTTAATATGTATACTTCAGTGTTTTTTATATTTTGATAGAGTAAAAACTATTAATTATTAAATGTATTAAAATTGAAAAATTATATTACGATGCAACTTTCAGCAGTGATTAAATGTTTTTTTAAACAAACATCTGTACTAGATTTTTGCCTGAGTACTGGAACAGGTTTTTTTACTGCATACATATGTTATAAATGAACGTTTTCGTACACATTAGTTAATTTATGTAGGAACTACACAACTTCTGATTCGAAATTCCACAGTTTTGACAGTTCATAAAGCAGTAATCTGTGCTCGGCAAATGCATAATTTCTACATTGACGCCTTCATTATAATAAATCTTCTTGAAGCTTTACACTAGATCGTAGTTAAACTCGTATAACAGATGCCCAATATGTGCGCTGATATATTGCGAAACAATTAGTTTCTTATCCTGCCTCCAAATTAGTACGAACTAATTCCATCAAGTCCACCTAGCGATTTTGGTTCAGATTTGTTTCCCATGACGAAAGCAGAGATACATTAAAATAAAGAGGTGTCATTTTCTTATCAATTCAGCGATCTATTTTATTTCCATATTTAATATCAGGGGTACGTGAATTCGCCAGTTAATAAAAAGGAGTCCAATAACAAAGGAAGAATTTAAAATAAACCCCCTTTCCTGATATCTTCGTATATAAATCCCAGAAACCACCGTCTCTCTTTTCTGTGGTCTATAATCTTCCCTTGGTCGTGCAACTTTAATAATTTCATCCTGTCATGACTCATATATGTCTTAATTTATTTAAATTGGCTGTATAAAGACCACAAGTTACTTGGCTCTAAATTAGACCCACGATAAGTATGAAAAATGATGTAGGAAACATGTGGTCTATTTTAAGATACCGTCTCGAAATTTTCATTGAACGAATGAGACTAAAACTTTTTACAGGAAATCAGCTTCTGTATGATAGGGAGCTCATCGGCCATTGACTTATTTATTGAGATAGTCTTTCTTTATTCTGTTAAGTTGTTATTTATTCGGTATTATTGTCGCTGACTAATTTCTCTCAGTTTTCATGCGTCCTTTGTTTTCCTTACTGTATGTAGCCTACTAGCACATCGATCCAACTGCGTCGTTCTGTTGTCTGTTTAAATAGCAGAACTCTTAATAATCATAATGTTGATAGCGGTAGTATATTAGAAGCAGAGGCCAGTAGTGCTACCAGTACTTGTGGCTGTAAGCGTACTAATATAACGTGTATGTAACCCAAGCTACTAAATAGGCTCACTATTAAGTGCGCCCAAAAGTTATAGAACTTGGAATCTGCTGGCGACATCTAACTATGAGCCATTCTTAAAATACGCTTCATAATATGAAAATAAATGTGATTTTCTGGTATAATTATGTTCGTAGTTTACTCTGGAACAGAGTCTATTATAAGAAGTTAGCAGTCCCATATGCAACCAAGGAATTCCCCTACTTTTATGGAACCGAGTTTTAATTACCGTGTTAAAAAGTACGCGAAGTCGGTTTTTCTGTGGAATATTTAGTAACAGAATAATTTTTCAAGATGAATTGTGTGTGCCCCCTCCCAACTCCCAAGGTGGAGGACCGCGCCTTGTTGGCTAACCGCGTCTGCTTTCTCAGTATATCCGAAAGCTGCTTTTCCCATCGTCAGTCTCAGAATGCGCTATTTTATAGTGGCAATTAACTCACTTAACGCAATTAGTAACAAAATAAATACATGTGCAGATAATTCCGCCACTTAAACGGATCTAGACCATATGCTCTAAGAGGGGAGGAACATTGCGTTCTAAAGATAGGTTACCGATATCCCAAGAGTCTAATTATTAAAATGTTTATTGTTTCGAGGCGACATTTAGGCGGGTGCTTGTATTTTATAAGCATCACGATTAATTCTTCTGGTTTCCTTTAGTACTGAAACACAACAAGTAAGGCCTCCGGTAAGGATGCGACTTGTGTAATACGAGCCGACTGAGCTTCTAATCTTACCTGTATGCAATTACAGCATCACTTTAACATAACAAGAAGTGTAGACAAAACGGCAAACTTTACAGGTATAATTTTATTAAGGTTCGTGGGACAATGTAATTAGCTGTGAGGTGAAGAAACTAAGTAAAGTTGAAGTAACATTCGACTCTTTGCTCTTAGCGTGTTGACTTTTCACCGTCTGTGTATAGCAAGCAAAGTGACTGTCTCATGTTATTCCCTCAACCCCTCATTCGACGGTGAGTTTCACCCTCTTAACTGTGTCCGGTAATGAGATGAGTCAACCCCAGAAGGTCCTCAGGGTTGTAGGAGGGGAAGAAGACGCATTGGGAGTAACGTGCTGTGGCGTCCAGTAATGATGGAGGTTTGGAATGGACAAGTGGAAACCAGCCCCTTTCAACCTACTCTCAAACAAGTTGGGTTGTGGTTAGTGCTACTGATTGGCTGGCCTATGTTTTTACTGCAGAAATGATGGCGCACGCAACACACAAAATATTTTATGTTAAAACTACCATCATGACTTGTTAGAACAAGAACTATTGTAGCCCACAATCCTTTGTTTTCTCTTGGATAGTCATGTAGCTTAGTGATACTTCAGAGAAGAGACTAACAAAAGTGCACGTAACAAAGGATCCTAAAGAATATTAATAGAAATAAATTAATTTAAATTTCTATCTCTAGGACGGACTCTCCATTCCTCTCTCCCTGCTTATCCTAAACTGCACAACTTCATAGTTACTGCCTTGAGAACCTGAAATCTTTCGAGGCACAGATTGACCGCAGACATAATACATCGAGATACGTTTAGGAGTAGGACAACGAAGGTACATAAAATATATGACCTAGAGATGATTTAGTGTGAAACCTCGGAATAGACGCTTGTGCTACTATTTAGGTGACCTGTAGCACAGGTCAGGGAATACAACTTTCCAGATAACCTGATTATTAACATACGTAGAGAAACAAAGAAATTCTATAGTGCTAAGTGTTCTTTTGAGCGAGAGGGGAACACTGTGACAGAGAACACTAGTTGATTTGGCCTAAAGTATAGTGGTTTTTAAATGTTATTTAACCGTTTTTAATTGTGTTTTGGTAATAAGACAGTACGCACTTGGTAACTAAGTTAACTATTATTCAGATCCGGAAGAAACCTGAGACCAGTATTTGGTAGCGACTGAACATTTATTTCTTTCATTAAGTTTAGCTACCCTACTATACGCCATGTAGGCGCTTAGGGGGAGAGATGGTATAGCTCCTGCTCATTCTTAACCTCGGCACTAGATGGGGTTGAGTGGTCAGCTTCACGCCCCGGCCGCGCTTTACCCTCGGGAAAGGACCCCGGTATCCATTGCATAGGAGGCTCGGTGGACCCAGAGCTGGTCTGGACGCAGAGACTAGAGGAAAAACCCTCTGCCCCCGTCGGGGATCGAACCCCGGTCGTCTAGTCCTTAGCCAGTTACTATACTGACGATTGATACAAAACAGCATTTTTCTCCGTGTTCTTTCCGAATAAAACATTTATGACTGTCTGTCATTTGTCATTCGATAAACAGCATACGAATAAATCAATCATTTCCGAACCAACATAATATCCGAACATGCTCTTGATCATGAAACAACACGTTGCGTAGCTAATCGTATATTCATTAAAATTGTACGTAGCGTGCTATATCTGTGTGTTGTAAATACTGAATGAAATGTTGTTCGCCTGCATTACCCCCATTTTTCCACCGAAGTTACAGAGCAAGTTGGCTGAAGCAGTAACGCTTACAAAATGTACGCCGAAGGAACCCGATTCGATTCTCAGTCGAGACGCGCTTTTCCTTAGTTCTTCAAGACAAATTCTGGGACAGTATCTTGAAATACGATATGACCAGTTCCTTTTCAATCCTTTCAAGTTCCTTGAACGCCATAACAGTCCCGTTCCATTTACATTAAATAGTGCCTGCAGTTGACACAGCGCTAATTAAATAACCTCTTATCCATTAAGCTATCTTCAGACGTTAACTTAGAATAACACGTACGTGATGCCTGCACCGTCACCACCTTCAGCCTTGTTTTTTTTTCGCATTGTAAAGATTGTCATCACTGATTATTTTATTTGCCAGTCCCTGCTCGGAGTCTGGCTGTAACTATTTTGTTGAAGTTTCTTTTCGTTTTCTGCAGATGCTCTAGTAAAATGTTTTGAGCGTCTTAAAATTTACTGTTGATGTGCAGTCTGGAAATTAAAAGAGTTTGAGATTTATTGATCTGAAGGAATATCAAACATTTATTTTCTTTCGTGGGATTATATGCTCTCACGGACGCGAGCATCAAGAAGACTCTCTTCTGGGATATTGCGTCGTGTCTGGTAAAAGTTTACTGATACTCATCGCCGTGATGATGGAGACTGCAATCACCTGTGAAACTTGGGTAAATGTCTACCAGACTACTCAGTGCTACAACCCAGAAGACAACCATCTTCGTTCCCACTGTTTGCTAGCTACTTAGTCAACGTCTTAGCAACGTCTTTAGTTTCTCATTTCAAACTGACATTAAATGCTTACCAGTTAGGTTATAATTCACAGCCATATCTGTACGACCTATACCAGTACAGAGATTCTACTTAGTACCTAATAAACAATATAAGGCTCGTTATTTATTACAAAGAAAGTAAAGAATTCCAAGGAGAAATGGGTATCATCGAATCGTTTATATTATATCTATTGCTGTATATGGGTAAAGAAATTCAGGTTTAGATGTAAACGGAAAAAGAGGGTGTTGTATATAGGGATTGAGGGGAATATCTGGCAGTGACGTGAAAAGGGAAAATATGAGGTCACGCCTCTACCAACAGGAATCGTGGCTCACTGTTATGTCGCTCTGATGCTTTACGAAATGCAAGGAGACCCGGCTTATTCTTTTGGCATTGCTCCATGTTGGTATAGAGCTATAGTACTCTAAACTCCTGACTAAATTTTTTTTTGAAGGGGGGAGAGATGCATTTTATATCCATAGATTTCACGGTGCTAGTCAAAACGCATCCATCTGTTTTCATATTCAAATTTGTCGACCGTTGAATGGTCTGCCTGCCTGACTGGCATCGATCGCGAGAAATACAGCCATTGATGCGGACAGATTAAAACGAAATCAATTTCCATTGCTTTTAGAAATATTGGTTAAAAGTGCTATGTGTTTATTCTTTCACCACCTTCATATATCGCTATTTTTTTTTACCAGTTCGATGAAATTATTATGGAAAAAATCAAGAGCATAACTGTTTATAATTATTCTCAGAATTTTTTTGTAGGCTCTAAAGAATTCACTTTAAAATAAAAATATTATCGTGACTGTTCGACGTCTAGCGTCTGTGTGTCGACGCTGATGAATATTCGATTCCAAAAGCAACAGCTGGCTTTCAGATTAAAAACTACTGAATGTTCACTAAATGACTGCACGAGAGAGTTTATTAATTACGAGATTTGAGACTTTCACGACGATGAGATATATGATTATGCTTTCTAATATCCTTCTTTAGTTGATTGCGGCAGCATGTTCTCTGTGATGGTGGTAAAAGTTTGCAAAATTACAAGCTGTTGATAAGCCCATAGAAACAATTTTTACGTTTTACTTGTTTATGGCATGAGAGTTAGTGATATTTTATTAATGTATTTTATTTTAATTGTATTCCTGTAATAAACTATGTACTGCATATCGGAGCATATTATACATGGGATAGTGAATATATAGAAACGCTTAATCAACTACCAAAGCAGTGGAGGTATGAATAAAAACTATTAGTCTCATTGAAATTCGATAGAGAACGTTGAAACGGGAATCTTCGACATACGAGTCGTGTTCTGCCCCAAAGTCATGTAAGTAACAATCAGATCTTATTATTATATTGCACAGTATAATTTGGTAACGTTTTAAGTTTGTGAAAATGACGGGTGATTATGATACTGACGCATACAATACAAATATATGAAACGTTTTATGAATTTTATACTTATATACTAGGTCTGTTGTGTTAAAAGGAATTGATTTCTGAGTTAAATATTTTGCAGTATGACTCATCCCTTCTTTATCTACCAGACAGCGGCACTACAACCCAGAAGACAGCCATCATCCTGCCCTAATATTTTCTTTAGCAATTACCCTTTCCGTAAAGTCGTACATGCGTTTCGTATTCTGTACAGAATATTTATATCGCGTTAATTTACTGGCGGATCTGTACAAATAACGATAAAGAAAACCAGGTGATTCCCAGGGTTGTATTTTTTCTACTTTCATATAATGACACAGAGGTATAACGCATGCTTATATTGGGATAAATTTTGCCTTCAAAGAAAAATATCTTCAATTTCGAAACATGGCCCAGAACCAACTCTGTTTCTCCCTACCTTGAAGGAACGAAGAGCTTGTTTGAAAGGAGATGCAAATTGAGTCCGTGACCAAGAAAATTGTTGTAGTGTGTGTGCATGAAGAAGTGGGATGGGAGAGAGCTGGAATAGCTGATTTTGAGACTTGGTGCATTGTAGGATGAATCGAGCATAAATTGGAGCTTCGTTCGCCCCAGAAGCGTAGAAGTTGAGGAAAACATTGCACAGAAGCGAGCGGTGGCATTACCCCGGGCGTCAGGGAGGTTATAGAGGTAGTCGTCGTGGTAAGATGTATGTGTGTATATTGGGTAACGAAATTTTCGACGTGTAAATGCAGTGCAGCTACAGAGGATGCCTTGGGGAGTAAAGAGGGTGGAAGTGGGGGAGGATCAAGGAAGGAATTGTTTTCACAATGAGGATGACGCTGGATCCGAGACGGAGATACGAGTAGCAAGGAGGCCCATGTCTTCACTCTTCGCAGTCACTGTGTTCTTTGTCGTCGTATCTCGTAAACCTTCTGACTGTTTGTGATGTTCTGTTCTTGTTTCTATAGCATTCCAATCAGGGGTGTCAAACACCGACAGTCGTGAGACCGTGTTTCGAATACAGTCACGCAAAAGTAATGTAAGATGGAGAGAAATACAATTAGTAAAAATATATGAAGAGAATCCCGCTGTTTTTCCGTTCCCATGTTGTTTGTGAAACTGAGAGAGACGGACAAATGCAGGAAGCAAACACCAGCCTACGAATAATCATATCCGCTCCCAGCATCTGGGTGACATATTGGAGAGATTTGTTATACTCACCGGTTCATTTGGAATCTAGATGACCTCGTTTGTTGGCTGAGTGACTGAATTACGGACAAACTGGATGGCTGACTGAATGACTAGCTGCCTAATTGGGTTATTAGTTGACCTTGCATATGAATAACTCATTCTATTCGTGACTAGATAGTTACTGACATTATCAGATAACGTATTGCCTGAACAACTTTCTGTCGGACTGACTAGCTATTAAGTCAGTCCGAACTGTGTGGCCATTGTACCAAACGCATCGAGGTTTTTGAACCATTCTTTATCAACTACTGATTTCATCCGCTCTTCTCTACACGTAACATCAGCCTAGTTTACGCTACGAAGTAACAGGAGTGAGTTCTTTTGGAGTCCTGCTTTGTCAACTTACTCGCATCGACTTCTGTCTATTTGTTAGATACTTGATACATGAGCCTCTTGTATGTACGAGGTAGTGAGCATTTACGTGGCGTAGATGGATAGATGCACTGGCGTTTTGCGTGTAAAAGAGATAAGTCCGCTTCCATAAAACTGTATGGACCGCTGCATGATGAATACCAAAATTCACATATGTAATCCTGATAACAAATGTGTGTTAAACATTGGTTAGGAAGCTTGAAGGAAAACCATTGCCATTGAAGACTAGGCGTGCAGAAGGAAGATAATACTAAAGTGGATTCTATGGATATAGTATTTGAGGATGTGGATTGGATTCTTCTGACACAGGATAGGGACAGTCTGCGGGCTATGAACAGTGTAATTAAATTTCGGGTACCATTAAAAGGAGGAGAATTCATTCTCTAGGTGAGTGACTACTAGCTTTCCAAAAATAACTCTGCCAATGATGTTAGTTGTGATTAATAGTTTGCGAAGAACATCCTGTTATGTTTCCAGTATTCGAGTTCCTTTCAATATCCTCCAAATAATGTACATTTCTGTAGTTTAAATGCTTTACTGCCGGTATTACTACTACTATTTATTTCATTGTTCTGTAAGGTCAATTCAATAATTTAATTCTCTAATCCCGTATTATGAGTTACGAAACGTACAGGTCCATTAGAATTTGAAGGTTTAAATTTGCCATATATAAATGCAGGTGTAATACATTTCAACATTTCAATTTAGGCTCAGAATTCAATAAAAGCATGCCATAAGTTATTAGGTATTGTCTTAATTACATAGGAATCTCACTGTATTCCATAGTATGATTTAGTAACGTTTTAAGTGCACACATTCCTAGCATATTTACGAATTGCCACATGTATTTCGATATTAATTTGTGTAGGTGGACTTCATGAACAGTACAATACAAATTATAATATTCTCGTTACAGAATCATGAAATGTCACAATCAGAGCCATGTTTCTGCAGGGTTATGCGAAAAAAGTGTACTTCTCAAAAATAATTATGACTCGATAATTTTCATGTTCACTGTTGCGTGACACGAAATGTTTTCATAGACGTACGACGTCTTATTTTCACCATAATGTTCATATAATTGAACAGACAAGGCACAGAAGACTGGTTCAGAGTGAAAAATTTTCATGAATAAAATTCATAAGAAAAGAGCATTCAAAACTCAGTTCGTGACACAGACTTCACACTCCGAGTGACGCTGGAGGCGAGTTGAGATTTACACTGGAAACGGCAAAAACGTTGTATGTAGTGCAGTAGCTTACACGCGTTTTAATTCATGTCGTAAAAGTAACAAAAGAACAACGAATTGCTACGAACATTGTTATTTGCAATTCCTGATCTTATTTTATTCATGGATTTAACATCTGTAATTTGTATCGATTGTTGTTTCGTCTATACTGGGATATTATTCCTTCACAGCTTATCGTGAAATTGCATGTCTTAATTCCTGTCCTCTTTCAAACTTAATTTCCTCTACTTCTTAGCTCTTCGTGCAGCCCGTCACAAACATTTCTTGAAATTCACCTGTCTTTCACTACCTTTCTATAACTCCAATATCTGTAAAAAAAAAAATTCATTTACTTCATTCCCCGCCCGTTATTTCTTAATATTTCTTTCCGAAATGTTTGTGACTGTAGGAAAGGCCTAGTACTATTGATTACATCAGTTCTCAATGTAGCATTCTAAAGATTTACTCTCTACGAATTTGTCCTCGTCTCGAAGTCTGTCTGTTGACCGTGCGATTAGTCATCGGTTTTTAGCTGGGGAGGCCCGGGTTTGCGCCCAGGTCAGTCTACGTGGAGTTTGTGGTCGATAAAGTGGCACTGGGATAGGGTTTCCTGCGAGTTTTTCAGTTTCTCCTACCGGTGACATTTCACCGTTCCTCCGTATTTACTCGTCGTATGGGGGATAGTCAAAGGGGCCATTAGAGGCCCACTTCTACAGAGATAACAATAAAGAACGATAAAGTCTTTCTTCTCAGTGGTCTAAACATCTACAAGCCACTTCATACAGAAGCTTTGCATATTTTACAAGGCTTTGTTCTGCAGTTCCAGAATTTCATCTTTCTGATGTTCCTATTCACTGAACATGAAACGAATCACGAATCATAAATGCGGTTTCTACAGTAACTAACCTGCCGTATGGTAACATAATGAAAAGCTCTGTATAGTTACATTCTTGGCTCCTGTCTGCCTCTTGTATTTCGCACGTGAGAATTTTATTTTACATCTCTTGTCAATTCAATTTTTCCCATCATTCCAAGAACGCTGCAGGGTTGAAGCAAATAATATTCAGTTTCCAGTTTCTAGAAATTAGATTTTCTATCCGTGCCAGTCTCGTTTGTATTTAGCCCAATCCTTAGGCCTACCTCAGTTTATTAACGCTCAATAAGGGAACAAAGATAGTTGACGTTAACAAGTGGCTCTTACATATCATAATAATGATGGCTGCCTTTGCTCTCGTATTTCCAGAATGGACGGGGTTTACGCCATTGATATTCAGCAAATGAGATACCACGTTTATACTACGAACTAAATATATTCACTGTCTGTGATGTAAAAAAGCTTTTTTGATGCAAATACACGAAATTTTATTGCTTAAAAATAACAGAGCGGATATGTTATTCCAGTGCGAACTGGGATAGTTTAGCGCTGAAAAGTGCTTGCCTTGATAACATTATCATCCTTGCAGCAGCATTCCGTGATGATAAGAGCAGTTTTTGACGTCAGAACAAATTTTAAGATAGATACCACTTAGATACGGTCTGTACAAATTTAGCATTGCATTATAATTTTGGGTCAATCTTGAAATTTAAAATTAATGTTTAATTTAGTATTAGTTTAATAGTTTGTTTCGTCGAAGAAAGCGTTCCTTTGGTTGTATCTGCCAGACTGGATGGCATATGAACTTTTGTGCACTAAGATTTATAAAGATTACAGGTAGCGCCCTTAGACTTTCCTGCCAAAAAACATCTAAAACGTTCTCGGTGGTTCCGTGTAGGTGAATCTGCATGATAAATTTATGTAAGTTAACAACTACTTAAAAAAATAACTAAAGACAAATACGCAGTATTTATATATGTACAAACTAACACCATGCCTAATTTCACATTCTTAACAACAGTACTTATTTAATAATTTAAACAAAACCTGAAATATATGTGTATGAAGATTCATTTGTGTCCATAAAATTGTTTATATGGGCCTATGTATTTAAAATGTCGCAGTCATAAAGGAATTAGAAATTATGTTTTATTGTGTTTTTGTCGCTCTTTACAGCAACCATTTCGCTCTCGCCACACTCCTGTTCATATGTTGAGGAATTAAAAATAACCTGGTCATTGGCCGCCCCACCCAATTTAATCAAATTGTCTAAAATGTTATTAAATAAAGGCATTAGTTGATAAAGTTTTGTCTTGAATAACTTTCAGTAGATTGAGGAATATCTATACGTCATAATTCCAGCAGTTAAGTCTTCTCGGACTGTCAGCCCTGTGAAAATAACATTAGTTTCCAGAAATTTCTGTTGTTTAGCCTAGTTTAAAACTTTCATTATTAATGTATTTTTATTATACGTATTAGAGTCGTGGTATAGGAAGGCTTCTACGTTATTTCAGACGCCGTGCAGTGTGGTTAAGCGACAACACGATATTGATTTCAGAGTTGGCTGTTTGGTATGATTGTAAGTCAGGCCACCCTTCGGCTATCCCTTGATTTATCGTAGCCTTGCTCATTCATTTCTTCTGAATGCTTTAAAATTGTTTACGACTAATTTCTTAAAAAATCGTGCCTCTTTACAACCTAAAATAATTTTTAAATTTCACTTGACCATACATGTCATCCAGTTGGTACAGAGATTTTTGTCTTCTGGGTTGTTGCGCTGTGTAGTCTGGTCGATGTTTACCAACGTTTCAGAGGTCATACTGCCTCATGACCTCAGAAACGTTGGTAAACATCGACCAGACTACACAGCGCAACAACCCAGAAGACAAAAATCTCTGTACCAACTGGATGACATGTATGGTCAAGTGAAATTTAAAAATTATTTTAGGTTGTAAAGAGGCACGATTTTTTAAGAAATTAGTCGTAAACAATTTTAAAGCATTCAGAAGAAATGAATGAGCAAGGCTACGATAAATCAAGGGATAGCCGAAGGGTGGCCTGACTTACAATCATACCAAACAGCCAACTCTGAAATCAATATCGTGTTGTCGCTTAACCACACTGCACGGCGTCTGAAATAACGTAGAAGCCTTCCTATACCACGACTCTTTATACCCACCATTAACGGAGAAGGAATCACGTTGTTATGTGATCTGGGTGTCGGGACGGACCACTGTGGATCGCAGTGAAATTGCCCTCAGCATCAGCAATGCAGACATCCCCTATTTCATTTCTTCCATATCCACGACGTTACCTGGGTGATGTAGGACTGGAAAACCTACCAACCACCCTTTTACATTCTAGTCTTTTACTGAAGAACACTTGTAATTGAACGTAAATGTGCAAAAATGTGACAGTAATATTTTTAAGAGCCTGTATTATGGTGAACTTGTTCCTATTTAAGTTCATGTGTATTTCATTTCTACGCCGTTTACATGCTTAAAGCTAACTTGTGACATCAGTGAAATTTTCACAATTAATAGAGGAAAATACCTAGACCAGGAGAGTACCTGATGCAAACACGTGTTTGTGATTGTAGTGGCGTATGTTTCTGTTTAATTAATTTCATTTCCTGGGTGATTTTAATAAACATTACCAGTTGACTGTGATCTCAAAGGTGGGTAACATGTCGGTGTTTATTATGTACCTGTATATGCTACGTAAATATTTGAATTTAATTTTGCAACAAGCTCAGTATTTGATCTCTCGTTACGTAATACGTTGCAAGCCCTGTGAACGAGACGGGATAATCTCAGGTCTCATCGTGACAACGGTACGTCTGTGGCACCTAGTTGCAATGAATTAAATTTTTATTAGAGCGCTTGGAACTTCTGACCCTTACGATAATTCAACATGATGGAATATCGAAACATTTTGTTAAATTTATCTCTAAAATCTTGACTGTAATATCATTTGGAAAATTGCAACTCAGGAGCATAACAGTGAAATAAAATTTGATTCATCTGCCGCCTACTTAAAAACAGTTAATTGAACCGATTCACTCTTTACTTACTATTGATTTATTTCCTTGATTAACCGGTTTAGAGGCATGGCCTTAGAAAAATTTGTTTATGGTTGAGAATTTACAAGTCGTGCGCTTACACTGTTGAACTGTCGGTTGTATTTCGTACGTGCCATGTTATAAATGTTTATTACTAGTGTGTTCTGCTAAGAGCTTATGAATCACTGTTTTCAAAAATCTTAAATTACATAATTTACATATTCATTTCTGTAACAAGTTTTTTTTTTTTTTTTTAACAAATTTTCAATATATTAAATTTACTATCAGAAAAGTTCTTTTCTTCGTCATATTACATTGTTGTATTAATATGTTTTAAACTCAATTTTTAAGCATATTTGTTACCCCTAGAATCCTATGTTTGCACACGGTGTCACCCCCACATCAGAACGTGGCATGTCCTTCAAGTTGATTTTATTTTTGTTGGGAAACTGAAGAGTGGGCTCTTGTAGCATGGTGTTCGTACCAAGCTTTAGTCGCGTTCCCCACCAGTGGCAGTTGGACAGAATTTACTCATAGTGTGCTGTAATTATTAATAGCTGCAAGTCCTGACCTACAAACTAAATCATTTTGAAGTACGACGGCGTGGTCGTTTCTCTCCATAATCGTTATATAAATATTTAGAATTTTAATTGTATTATTCTTGGGTTATTTGTAGCCGATTTATCGACGGCTGAGTTTAACCTACACTGGGTATATTAGAAATAATTTTTTTGATACGTCAGGGGGGATATGTCAGTAGTCTTGACTGTACTTAATTGAGGCTCCGCCATTATTAACAAACGTAATCAGCACTAGAATCAGTCACCGGTGAGGCACAGGAATATTAAAATTGGTTGCTGCATATTTCAGTATTATACAGCCAGATGTTTTTATTCGTCTAAGCAAACTACGCAAAGGGTCCTTGATCACTTCATGAATCTCATTACTTTTAATTACAGGGTGTTACGCTTAAATATGAGGACTTTAACATGACAGCTATCAGGGGACAATAAAGAATTTGTTAGATGAACTGGCAGGTAAGTCGTAATCGATATTCTCGGCTGAAAGGAATACCTGTTTAATGTGACTGTTGACTCAGTTACCAACGAAAATGAGTACTCGCTTCCTTATGAATATCTTCGTTTACATTTATTTTTGAATCGTGTGATGGTAAAGGTTACAAACATAAACAAACGAAACGTTTAAATTATCATGAGCATACGGCTGCCAGCTTGAAGATAATCACATAAGCATTTAAGTGCATGAACTACGAATGTAAACAACATACAAATATTTACGAACATTTATGAGGCCATCACAATAACCCACTCAAATTTCGATCACAAGTCATATTTGATACTGCTGTTAATGTAATAATCTCTTTGTCAGGCTTATAAAATAACGTCTCTTCTCTAAACGAAATTAAGGTAAGCCCTAGATGGCCTGTTATATAACACAATTGTATCCTCTAATGGAGCATTAAAGCACTTAGTTCCTTACTTCAGTATTGTATGAATGATTTTTGGTCATGATAATTGAGATGACATCATTTAAAGAGAAAGAATAAGTAATTTAAGCAAGCGTCTAATCTGAGTTCTCAACCGAACAGTTTCTTTCTACCACTATGCAGCATTCAAGATTAAAATCAAGTGCAATCTATTATAGCGAATAAAATATCTCTGTTAATGACGTATGATTAGGGTCTCCCGAATTCTCTTGCCTCTAAGAGGATTCGCGCTTTTACGCTCCTTGAAGACATTGTTGCATCATGCAGGAGATGCTCTCGAACGATTCTGTCAGTTTGATAGAAGTCATTCGTGAAAACATGCTTTCTGTACTTACAATGGATTTAGATTTATTCAGTATGATTAAATGGTAAATAAATTTCTTTGGCCATCATGTCTCTTATATAAAAGAAAATTGCTAACGCATTATTATAAGAAAGCATAATTTTGATCTGAAATTGTAAGAACTTGAGTCAATACTACTTTAAATCGGGTAAATTCGAAAGATTCCGACAGCGAATCTTTGGAAGTTGAGTGTCATAAGACGAACACCACTAACAAATGTATTACCGATTCTTAAAATTTGTTTTATTGAAGAAATGTGTACGTTGATAAGTGTCTATAAATGATTTTGCTGTTGTTATGTTCAGACGAATTAAATTTGGCACAGTGTGGACGCAATAACTTTGTATAAAAATATGGCATGGAATACATGAAGGGCTCAAGAGTACTGACTTGACGATGACTTGTAATTTGATTACCTCTGTGACATAAACCGAAAGTTCAACCAAAATTAACATTGACCATTCAGCGCAGTTTATATCCACACTCACTATTTCTCTAAAAGCTTTTTAACAATTTATTTCCGTCTCCGTCCACCAAGTCACCGCCATCAAAAAATGGGTTTTCTCAAGAAAATTCTGTGTGTAATTTATAGTACCCTCCACCCTAGTTTAGAAACCATAACATTAAATCGAATTTCGTAAAATACTTGACAACTGTATAAATCACGACTTTCTTGTTATTTAATATTCTGAAATCCCCGCTTATTCTATGTGAGATTCAATTAATTTCCTCGGCACTTCATAAAATTCTCGTTACTATGTAGTTTCCCTTGAAGTGTGGGACGGGGTTAGGCATTCGTACATAAGAAGTTTCCGAGAGATATTCTGTCGAAATTAGAGAAGAATGAAATGTGCCCTGGATATCAGGCTAATGGAATCCAGCTGAGTAACAATTTGCACTAAGTCAATGTACTTAATTGCGGTATCAAGTTAGCTAAGACTTGGTTTTAGTAATGTGTCAACCCCACAGATTCACTTTTTCCTCACCGACCGTTCGCTGTTTCTCTCATGTCTACCCGCTCAGCTTCCCCGAACACACACGACATCATCACCAGAGAGAGAGAGAGAGAGCTGGGTGGGATAGGGGCTCGGGGGAAGAGGGGTTGTTCCTCGCTTAGGAGTTTTGCTCTTGGTGAAAACGAGGAGGAAACTGTGGCCGGTGTTCTCATCCTGGCTAGAGAGCGCTCCTGAAGTAGTCTACGTGACATTAAAACATTATATTATGGCCTAGGTGGTCTTGTGCTCTGATGATATTAGTCAGCATTAGCATGGCACAGTGAAGGCAGTGCCCACCGCTGTGTGACATCCCGACATATGAGATGAGTACAGTCTCGAGAAGAACTATTGTCTTCCTTGATGCTGGAATGATGTTTCATCATAAAGGTCTTTACGTAAGTCCGGGGAAGCGTGTACTATCTTTCAGCTTCGTCACCCAATCCTTAGATTAATAGAAATACACGTTTCCAGGTCATGTAATAAAACTGTGGTCGATTTTCATTCTAATGACGTTACTATTACGTATCTACAATAATGGAATACGCAGTTTGATATTTGTGTCATATATTTAATTGGTATTAAGTTTGAGTTGACTTGACTATTACCAGAAACTCTCGATGTTCGGGAACTCCCCTCCCCAAGTACTTGACACGCCGCGTTGTATGGGTACAGAGAGATTCTGGACTTAGCCGAAATGTGGTTTGGTACTATGTCAGATGTGTCTACAAGATCTTTGTGTACAGTCTATAGTAATCGTAGTAAATGCAAACATGGAAACTGACCAAAATTTTTGAGTTATGCCTTGCTGCTATCATATAGACATTATGCCAGTAAATTTATGCAATGAAAATTATTTATTTGCATTATTATTAATTTTTTATGCGTTCTCTATGCAGTTAAAAACATCTTGGTTTCTCACTTATTCTCACAACTTCTTGTTTTATTGGTAGCTTTTTAGATTATGTTCTATTTTTAATACCACTCTGGTAATTGTTTAGTTTGTTGGTACGAAGTCATGTAAATATTACACAGATTAATAACATGATATTCTTTCAGCTTTTAACGTATAAAAAATGATTGTCACTGGTAAATGTAGGTTTATCTTGATTTTAAAGGAATTATTTTATTATTTTATTGGGTAACAATTCACAGTATTACTCAACAAAATTCTCTAAGGAGTACACAAAGGCAGTCATTCCATGCAGTTTTTACGCGTCAGTATGTTTTCGAGCTTGGTCCGTAGTGTGTGTTCATTTGTAAAACAGCAGCGCGGTGTTTACAGTTTTAAATATGAGTTATTGAGACTTGGAGCACAATGTTTAAACATTTCATATGCCTGTAATTCAGGAAATATTTCAGGAGTAATTTGTTCGTTCTTTATGCTGTAGTTACCGTGGTACCCGATACTTGGTCATATGACTTACGCTGAGATACGTCATGAATAAAAGGTTATCATTTCAGAGCGCGACTACGCGTATTAACAGATATGTGTGTAACGCATGTAACAAACATGAGAATTAAATGGTATTTCCCAACTGGTTAAGTTGCTAACAGTTTCTATTATCTGCTAGTGAGGCATTTTATACTACGCGCGGGTGTTAACTTAATTTCTCCTATACAACTCCACGTTCAGTGAGAATAGGTGGTTAATTTTAGAACATAATACATTAATATTGTCGTTTAACAAACTATTTTTAATAATGTAACACCTATAGCTTGTTTTCAGTGTATTTGCTCTTCTATAGAATGAACGACAGAAAACTGGAAACTACTTACGTTTCTGTTCTTTCTAGTTGTTAAACTTTGGCTGGAAGTAGTATTGTTCGATGCTTAGCTTTGCACTTCAATTCGCCAGCAGTTGCAGTGCACACCGAATATATATTTGGCAATATCCAATTCACACTCAACCCCCCGTATTCTCTTTTTGTTCCTACAGCATTCCCTTTACCCCTCACTTTACCCCTTACTACCAGAACCTACCATACCCTCACAGCTTTTGGCTTGCCAGGTCATTTGAATAAACGTTTTGCAAATTCAGCAACTGATTTGGGAATGAGGGCTTATTATTATGCATGCAGTAGTAAGGGGTAGGTAGGTAGGTGGTACTGAGGACTTTAGTGGGCTGAGTAGTAGGAGACTGGAGAAAATAAGCCTCTTTCTTCACCGTGCAGATTATGTTGGTTGTGCCACACGAAGGAAACTTTTATGTATGAAGAACATTGCTCTCGCTGCAGTATTGTACAACAGAAGCAGACTACGGCTGGTTCTTTGCTGCTGTTATTCGTGGAAGAAATCCTATCCCTTGTTTGATTCAAATGAAATAAGAATAAGACAGTTAAATCTCACCCGATTTACAACAAAACTGGGTTTTTTATTCTGTGACACGACGTGTAAATGAATTATTACAGCAAATAATTTAGTCTTATGAAGCAGTATCTAGATATTGTTTCATGTCAAAAAAATTTGTTTCTTGTTGTTGCTGTTATGAATGTCGGTATAACGTGTGGCAAGGTAGATGCAGCCACTTAGTATTATTCCATCACCGTCTTGTTTTAATAGTTCGCTTGTCGTATGATAAAGGCAGTAAGCCCCTCTGAAATATCGGTCAATTTCTGCGAGACTGCACGACGCAACATCCCAGAGGACAGTCATCTTAGCGCTCACCGCTGTGAGGACCTGAAATCTTAAATCTCTCATTTTTAGCAAGCGTTTATAATTACTGCAATTCCTAAAGAGAAGTGTTAAAATCGTGTTGTCTGTTCGTATTGTCTTTTTTAATAAAATACGATACCTGAATATGTTCGCACTTCCATAAACATGTACTTCAGTGCGCATCACGTATGCTTTACCTCACAGCTCCGAGTTCCTCGATTGAAGACAATTTTTAAAACTGGCACAGCATTACTAAAACGTAATTTTCGTGATGTCTTCATTTTGTCGGAATGTTGCCTGCTACTTGCAAATATTTTTAAAATATCGAGGGTTGTTCTGATTCACGTGCATACATAATAGGAAGTGTTCAGGTATAATCATATGCGTATGGAAATCATAAAGTAGATGTATATTCTGGATAGTTATGAATAGGAAAAATTTAAGTATTTTTATTCTATAAAATTCCAGTTATTTTTTTCGGAGTGGTCTTAAAGTCATGCAGTCTTTGTTAAAACTCTTATCTTTGGTTGCAATTCAATACAGTTCGACTTAATTAATAAACACTAAATTGCACTGACTGTACAAGAGCCCACGTAGGTCACGTCATGTTATAACCTGCGTGCGCGAATCTGTCAGTTGTCTTCAAACGGTCAGATTGCGAGGATGTCTGTTTCAAAAGTGCAAAGAGTGTTCATTGTCGAACACGACCTGTCATCTTTCTTGCTTAACTATACAGAATGAGTTAAGGACTCACAGAAAAGATCAACATGATATAAAATGTTATATAAGGGCAAAATTTTGGCTGGAACATCTGAAGAAAAGAGCACTCGAAATATCTGGGCCCGCAAGGGAAGATATTATTAAAATGAATTTTTGAAAAATAGTGTTAATGGTTTGCGATTGGATTTATCTGGCTCAGTATAGGGATGGTGAGCTCTTGTGAACGCGGCAATCAACCTTCGAGTTTAATAAAAGTCAGAGAATTTCTTGGCTAGCAAAGCGTACTTTCAGTTCATGGAGTTAGTTAGTTTACATTCATTTAGAACTGAGAAGTGCTGCTGTTTGGGTATAAATAAATAAAATATTTCGTTAACTATAGCTGTGTTATAAAGTCTTCAGTTAAACGTGTTACTTGGAAGCAGTTTTATTGGAAATGTAATTTGTATATGCATGAAAGCATTTTCTGTCGCTAACTACACATTTCTAAATTCTGTGATCTCTTTGTGCAAAAGAAGTCTAGTGTCTGCTACACCATACTATACAGCATTGTAATTGAAGAGCGAGCACTTGAAAAAAGAACGAAATGTCACTTGTCTTGTTTCCAGTGAGTGAATTCTGTGTTCATAGAAGTGTTAGCTAGTTGATATATGACCGGTTAGTCTACTTGCTCCTGACGGACTTAGCCACTTCATGGCGAATAAGGGCCACTTATTCATACTGCTGCTGTTTTAAATTAGAACTTACAGTGGGGTCCGTACAATTCGTGAAAGACACAGTAGGTATGGGTACGTTAATACTATTGGCTTAGTGTGTGTCTGATAACTTCTAGACGAAATTAATTCCCAAACGTTATACGCATTTTAATGGCATTTGATAAAGCTCGGTACCAGTTTCGGAGTTGTCGATCCTTCGGGAACTGTTACAGGTTGAGAATCTAAGAGTGATGCTCAAACTACTAATCTCTTTGCCTCCTAATGACTCTACTTCTGTACGCTTTTTTATAACACTTTCGGTTTAATTAATAACGTACTCTGTGTGTTAACCCCGAAGTTGAATACAAGGTAACAGGCCTGTTTACTTTCCCAGGAATCATATTTAACAAACATTCTCGGGATAATGTCCCCCCCCCCCAAAAATGATACGAATCAAAGAACATTATTTCTTGCACATCTGTTGCAGAAATTAACTTTTTGGTTTTGGAATTATTCTTAACGTTAGCTGCGTGCTACTGCATATCAGATATTTCCCATGGTACTCTATGTCGCAAATGTACTGACTTATGTTAAAGCTTTCGACGTTTGCCTGGTGTTAAGCACGTCTTAATATCGATGTTTGGCAATGATTGTAGACATCCGGTGTTCGGCGCGTGTTTGGTCGCGGAATAATCAAGTAAAAACTGGATGTTAAAGACGCTTCATATATGGATAAATAGTGTAATGATATTGAACATGTGTCAAGTACCACTCTTTCGAAACCCTTCGCAGCTGAAATTCAGTAGTGTCGTACTCTTGTCATTTGGCAGTATATGTGACTGTTGTATTATGTAGAGTAACCACGTTATCCGTAATTAACCTAAAATCAACCAAAGTAATTTCGCTTTATGTCACTCTGTACAAACTTGCTATAATCTCCTAAATCAGTCTGAACAGCTTAATTCTGTTTAAAACACAGAATTTCGCCGAAGATAGGGTTAACATTTACGGCCGAAATGTTGTTTCTTTAGAAATTGCAGGCCTATTTCATATTCCCTCTGATTGGTAAAAGTAACTCTTTAACGTTAAGTTCATATCTTTATGAATTTTAATGTGCGACGATAATATAAGTGCCTGGACATTTCTGAATATTAAACCCTAAGCTGAAACGCATTATGCGTATCGCGTGATAATAACTGATTTGGATTATGCTGTGCTTAAGTGGGTACAGAATTCTATGACAAGTTATAATTAAATACAGATAAATTTGACGTTTTTGTTTATGGTCTTAGACGAAGGTATGTGTTCAGCTTCTCACCAGGACACTTTGTGAGGGAATACCTTGCGATACTCATTGGAAAGGAGACTAGTTGGGTCTCAGTGTTTGAACTAGATGGTAGTAGGGAGGAAGACTCCTGGAATTGGACTGGCTGTCATGCCATAGACTGTCACTTTGCAGACTTAACTGGCGATGGTCGACGACCTTGCAGCCAAAAAAATGGTGTACTAGCGCGATGCAAAAAATTACGCCTGAGTTTAAAGCAGAAATACAGTAGAGACTTGGGAAATCATTATTTACCACTGTACAGCCCAACCGCGCGAAGCAATTATTGAATTGTTATTTCACAAACAGTTGAATTTTGTTGCAGCAGAGAAAACTTTGCGGACATTTTAAAACCGAACGGTTGCAGTGAATCTTGACGCAGGACTTAAATTTCTTCCGTACAATATTAATCTAGTGCAAGAATTGCATCCAAAATATCATGAGAAATTCTTAGAATGTTTCTTACAGGTGATTAATTTTGTGCCACTCTGTACAAATATCAGTGTGATATGTAATGTTCGTAAAAAAAACAGACTTATATTTTGTGTGCATATTAAATTCTAATAACGTTTTGTATAAATCCCCAATGTAAAATTTCATTTATATGCAGCCAGCAGCTCCGAAAAGGAAATGTTCTGCCTGTACCCATAGACCCATTTTGATTTCTTTCTATGTCATAACGATACCTGTCATTCATGGCACATCATTTATGTGTATGTATATGTTAAATAAAATGGATAGTCGAGTTTCACAGGAGAGAGCTGGTAAACGTATCGGGCTGGAGGGCAGAGAGACAGTGTCCGCTCTGTGCATACCAGAAACCAATCAGGAGCAAGTTTACATTAGAATTGAGTTTATGAACGTTCGATCGGGTTCTTTCCGGTTACCTGGATAGAAATTCGTCTTCATCTCCTCCGGCTGTCCGTCGAACGATGTGGTTAATGTCATGCCACTACATATTTTCCCAGCGTGAGTGCCTCAAACGATCACCGGACACAACTTTTTGAAGTCAGTATTCTCGGGCGATACCGTGGGTACGAATGTACCGATATAAAATTTGCAATCTCGTGCCAAACCACCTGACTTTCCAAATTTTACCGAGTTTCATATATATTTAAATGCATCGTTCAGATTCGGCTCATAACATTTATCTTGTTAAGGTCAAGGTTCATGGACACGAAAGAAATCCTAGTACCAACAAAGTTGTAAAACTGTTGGATCCAGCAAACACTCGATGAATTCAGGACTTCCCAGTTTCTCATATAGTTGTGTAAGAAGTCTCAGCAGGTAGCGGATGGGCGTCTGTTTTATCTGTCCTGTACACGACTTCGGCTACGTTATTGAAAAAGTAATATTCCTAGCTGTGATGAAGTGAGCAGTGTGCTGAAAGAGTTCCCTGGGGCGCAGAAATGAAGAGGGATGAAGCTGGCTGTTTGGGGTCGTAATAGGGGATTGGAAAAAGGTGGTTCTAGGGTTAGACTACCCCTCCCATGTAACCCCT
>NW_019060444.1:882189-903820 GCF_000696155.1 Zootermopsis nevadensis
GCCGTGAGAGCACAAGTACAGTCTTGAACATGCAACTGTCAATCATTCCTTGTCTTTAGATCCTGATTACATGCAGATTACTTTCGTACTTTGTAATCAGTTGTTTTATATGGCTTTAGTTAGCGTATTTATAATTTTCTGCTTAATTTAATTCCTCGGAACTTCGGACTTGTTGGGCCTCAGATCGATGCACAGTTATTACTCTAACTACAGAACAACACTGAAAAAGTTGACTTCTCCAAACGGGGTCAGAACACGCAGCCACACGCCAGTGTTTGAGTGTTCCGAGGTAATGAGGGTGTTGAATGCTTCCGGAATAGATATTTTTTTTATTCTTATCCATTATTCCTTTTTATATCTCTGTTCCCTTTGTGACAAGCATTTCTGAAAGATGCATTTCTGATGGTATTCGAACTTCTAGAATACATCGTAGTGCAATCTGGAGTTATTACTACGAATACACACACACGTTTCCTTTTTCTAAGTTCCTAACTTTTCAGTGTGCTTCGTAATGGCGTTTCACAAATAATATTCTCTACCTATATTTTAATCAAGAGAGGAAGGGAAGGAGTAGTCCACCAGTACCATTGTGTTGTAGTATTATGAATCCATTGAAACCTGAGATTTTATATGCCTTCTTTCTAAAAATGCTTTCTATTCATGCTAAGAACGAACTGAGAACATCCTTTCATCGAACATCTCATAAGAAGTAAGAAGGACAAATTATATGATCTATCTTCATCGAACTTTGTTTATCGTAGGGACATTACAGACGAATCTGACGTCAAGGTGAATTTAAGCAATAATCAGATTTTAACACAATAAATATGTAATATAATGTGGACATGTCGACCAGTCAATATTATAAAATGTGTAGTTTCAGATAGTGACATTATAACGCTCTTTAGGTAATAGGTCCGTAGGGACGTGTCCCCTTACGCGTATAAATAAATGTCTCTTTCAATAAAATCCGTTTTTGTTAAATAAATTCCAATGTTGCGGAAAAGCTATAGACAGGCAGGGACGGGCCCATAAGGTGTTCTTCTCTCACACTAGAGCGCGAAGACCACGTAATAAACTGATATAGTTTTGGTTACTATAACTACTTGACAGTAGAGATTTTCCTCTCAGCAATACATTGTATGCATAAATATACATATATTTCCATCAATTAACATCTGAACTTATTGAAATGGAAGTGTAATAATGAAACGGCCCTGATAGTAGCATCATAAGTGCCAGAGTAGTAAGGAGTATGGTAAATAGTAATTGAATATTTGAACATTTTTAAATACTACCAAGAACTGTGATCATGTGTATACAATTTATAAACTATGGTTGAAATATTCAGCAGCGTCATCACACTATAAATAAATATTGCTTGTTCCTCCCAGATGAACTGAGTTTGTCCATCCTGAAAATAATCACTCTGTGGCTGTGCTATTTCAATATTTATGTGCGTATTTATGTTATGCCTCTATAGTCCATATGCAAAGAACTTGCCTATGTGAAAATTTGCTACCACACTCTCTGCTTTGCGAGCTGGATGCGAATTTTCGGTTTGTGGAATCCCATAAGCAATATTCCCGTTACACTTAGCACCTAATTTTAGAATGTTATTCTGTCCTTAATTACCCAATAACTTCTTTGATACGCGCGGGGCTTTGTTTTACTTCGGCGATTCTAATAGTTCTGAACCCAAATCAGCCCAACCACCTACGTTCATTTCTCGACCAAGAATTACCTATTCCACCCACTTCAATTCCCATCATATCCACCCCCTTTTCCACACACACACTCATTTAATAACGTTCTCCCTTATCTCTAATTCTTCAGCGGTGTGGTCTGGTTTGTTTATATGAACAGTTTGCATAATTCGCCTTCACGTTTAATGGACACTTCTGCCTGATTTAGGAACTGCTCCGTAAGTAATTATTATTTTTATTTTCAATATTTCAATTTGTGCTTAGGATTCTTAATTATAATGTCTCATTAACTACAAAGAGAATTCTTAAGAGTTTTGTAAACCGATTATTATAATAATAGTCATATATTTTAAGCCCACGGAAATGGTGGTGATAATGATGTTTTATTTTGTTAGTTAATGAGCTGTGAAACACTTTCGGTATTAAAACTAATTATAACGAGATAAAAAATGTACGTTTAACATTTACCGTCAAAGTAAGGCACCAATATATGCATGGCATTACTGAACTGAATTAATTTGTATTGTCAATTAAAAGTGTAGAACAATATTCTTTTCTACATTCTACTATGAATTTATAAGTCTATCATTCTCAAGTTTTAAAATATTTAAATCGAACTGTAGTTTAACTCTTAGTTAAATAACATTTTATAAAATACTGTATGTTACACACATCTGGTAGTCCATCTTCCTGTTTTAATTCGTAAGTTTCTGGAACTCTTAATAGTACGCCACTGATTTTCTCATATCTCGAGTGCACCATCTTTCTTAGCTTTCAACCAGAAAAGCTTCTCTCCTTGTGAAATAAGGCAGCGTAAAAAGCAGAAAAGAAACTTGATAAAAATTGTTACTGAAGGGCACTTTTACTGGGCTGCTTAATTCTGCATGAAATAGGAATGCTGTTCAAGGAGAGTGAATAGGAGTCTCACTCAGGAGAAGTCCTCTAGACCCATCCTTACTTGTGCTTCTCAATTATTTAGTTCATCAACCCATTCTCTTAATCCCTGTAGCATCGTAGCGTTTTTTAGCCAAATGCTTCTCCCTTAATATGGCCTACTCTTACCACAGTCATAGCGCAACACGAAAAGTGTGTTGCATGTTTATGAAACTCTCCTCAATTTATTTGTTAATTATGTTTGTTTCAATGAAAACTATCCGTTGGCTATGAATCGTAAATTTTGTGATTAATTGATGTGAGTTCTATCAAGCAAAAAAGTCATTAATCTATGAGATTGAATGTCTTTCTATTTTACAGTTCTATACAAGCTAATCTAATTTACTTTTTAATTTTGTATCCTAATTTTTATAGATTCGGCCTTAACTGTTTCAGTTCCGAACTGCTTCTGAAATTATTACTCGTGTTACACATTTAGTAAGACATTTTGGACTGCTGATGTCTACATGATAAAAAATAAACGAATGGTTAAAAAATGAAGTAAACCTGACGTTAAGGGTACCAAAGGGATAACAGAAGCTAAACAAGGACCACGAGAAAAGGAGAAAAGAATGACTATAACGACAACATACATACAATAAAATATAAAGTACATTTTGTAGTCAGAATTGGATAAGGATAAAGTTTATTTTCTTGTCTGTGGATAAGACAGAGAAAGGGAAGAAGATTGGTGCGGCGACAGTCACGAAACGAATGACATCTGTTGGTATAATGCTCAATCAATCTCCATTTATGACTGCGCTAGTCTGTGTATCCACGGTTGCAATAAAACTGAGTTGATGGGCCGAATGACCTTTTCCTACTTGGTGCCACCAATGACCTTTAAGCTAACTAAGGACACTGCTGGGCCGTGACTTGTGACAGACTTCATGGTATCCCGGGTGATCAACGAACTCCACGGATTTGTTCTATTCGAATGGCTTGTCGCATTGTAGAGTTTACTTTTCCTACTTAGTACTTATGAGATCTTGGCTCCAAATCTCGTCCCGAAAGACTGTCATACTAAGATATTTTGTGTTTTTGTTACAATTTACCCACTTAATTGCTGTAATAACATTTCTTTATCAGGCCACAACAGTTTGTTTCAGAGTATGCGGATACCGAAAAGTATTGGCCTAGTTTAGTTTCCACACTCTTGACTTAGCGTCAGCGTACTGGGTTAGGAGCATGATAAATCCGAAAAAACTGCGTAATTG
Source organism: Zootermopsis nevadensis (assembly GCF_000696155.1). Next base: position 886,046 of record NW_019060444.1, read on the forward strand.
ACAGTTTGATAAGATCTAAAACGGCTGGCTACTAGCTCTTTGATGTAACACAGGATGGCAATGAAGCTGTGACAAGGCCGTATGTGTGACATCGCATTCCTACGATGCGACTGTGTATGCTGTTAATTCATATATCTCAAGGTCGTTTAAATAATGTCACTACCGTGTTACCTCGGTGGATGTGTTTTCAACAATATCTGTATTGTAACAATATTCCAGTTCAACTAACTACGAAAGGGGAGAGCTAATTGTTGGGCCATGTTTTCATCTTGATTTATCTCTAGTTCGTCAGTTATTAACCGTGACTGTTGGGGAATTCGTAGATCATCTTGTCCAAACGTTTCTTCCCTGCCCTTTGTTGCTTCAAGGAAATGCGTAGATAGTATATAAATGACTGATAAGCTAAAGGCATACGCATATAACGCAATTACCTGGCATGGAAATGGCCGGTTTTAAAAAGATTGTTCTGTTGGAACTGAAATGGGAACCTCCCTCGCACGGCTAGGTCTTTCTAACACACTTGAAATGTATTTTAAAATCTGTAGTCTTGAAATATCTTTTCTTTCCAGACAAAGGTATTTTAAACTATAAAGCATTATGGTCGATTTTTTCCCCCTGTAAATATCTGTGAAATGGTTGACTTTTTATACCCGTATTATGTTTGATACTACCGTTATTAAAAATATGCACGACGTTTCTGAAGTTGACTGTTTTGGTAATCGTTTTATCAGTTATCATTATACTGAGAGAGAACTGTGTTTCCTTTTATGAAAACTGTTAGGTGTCGTAACAAAGGTCAAATCCAACTGGAAACCCTTTGAGTACCAGACTGGTACACTAAGTAATTGACGATTACTCACGCGAACGTAAAGTGCAATTAGTTCAGACAGTGGTCAGTGTCCAACTCAATTTTGAAGTTAGTTTACTGTCGTCAGTTGGTAGTTTAAAAGGGAGTATTATAAGTCTAAGATAACTGATAAGTCCTACAGCCTCTTCGACTGTGTCGTGTCTCAGATATTCTGCTTCCACACTTTGTTATCATATTTATTTATAATTATTAGTTTCGTCAGTTTCACTGTTATCATGATACAGAAACTGGTTTTCAGGCTGATGATCACTGATGATGGAAGCAGAAAGCATTTCTGAAACGTCGGTAAACGTCCACCGGGCTATACTGTGCTGCAACCTAGAAGGCAGCATATTTATACTCGCCACCAGAATCTGAAATCCTGATATGATTATGATTTTATTATTTGGTTAAATTAAAAATGGGTTCTTTATATTTTCTTGTCCCATTCTGCAGACACTTACTGATTTTTGAACATCAAACTTTAATGAAAAACTTCATGACGTGCTAATAGTATGGCTTCTATACGGATTGATAATTCAGAGTTCCGTGATATTTATTAACTTCTTACGGGCAAAGCCTGTCTGATGCGGTTAGACAGCATGCTGTACGACAGTGTCGGCGAAGTAGTCTAAGCACACTGGCGATTTGTGTATAAATTAGCTAAAGAATATTCAGTAGTTGTCTTGGGTGTCCTTCGGTAAACATAATCGGGGCTCAGTGTGAGACGTCCTTTACAGAATGCACTAACCATTTGTTCACATTCAGTATTGATTAGTGTCACTTATGCCCATTTCTCCTATATCCTGATTACATATTCGATACGTAAGTTTTATCCTGTGACTTGCGACAAGGCAAAGTAACTTTTCCCGTGTCAGTAATACTTTATTCGAACATAAACCGAAAATGATATCAGATATTTCCCCGTCTTACTTTCATGATTCTTTTTGCTTCACGCAGTAATAAATATTCTATGTAATGTACGCTTCTGTATCTCCAGATATGTAAATTTGAACACTAACTCGCATATTTCTTGTTTTCAGGTAAGAATATTTCTTCGTGTGTGTTGTAGCCCTATCCTTCAGAGCTGGTAAGTGTTCGGGTTTGCCTCTATGCTTAGTCCAAACACGTAATCTTTGTAATAGCCCTAGACCTCTTTTTTCAGTTTTTGCTCAAATTGTCGCGGTTATAATATTTCTTACATTTCAATTTGCTTTAATGCTTGATTGTAAACGAAACATACAGTTGTATTATTCCAATATATTGGAGTGCATTTTTGATAGCTCTGAATAGTTTGAATTATTTGTACTTCTTGGATGGGATTTAGTGTGGGACTGTCTGTCAATTGTCTTGGTAAGTCATCACACTAATACACGTATATAATATTAACATAAATTATAAAATAAAATTCTTAAGAACCAGCATAACTCAAAATCATCTAATCTAATTTCATTATAATTTCTAATCCTACAGAAAAAAATTCTGGATGCGCGTCCTGTAATACTTTAGATTCTAATATTGAATTATTCAGTAGCAACTACCACAAAATTTGGAAATTGCAATTTTTATTTAAAATTAATTTATTTTCATTTCAGGCTATATCATTTTAAGTGCATGACCTGTCTTGATGTTATTTAATTAGTTTCTTTATCTGTCACATATTCTGCGTCGGAGTTGATTATTTTTGCACCGTAAAATTTTGACAGTGAGAGATGAAAGTATTTGATATATAATATTTACATATAAGTAGCTTTTAAGGTAATGTTGACTAATGCATAAATAGTTGGATTGTATTTTTAGAGGACGTTGAATTAAAGCAGAAATGCTGTGGACGAAACATGTTCTTCGTTATGAGGTATTATTTTGAGCGACTTTCTTCACCAAAACTTTAGTTGTCCCTGTTTAACTTTGTGGATGTCTCTTTTATGTATGTTTGTGTATTACTTGATTCTTTTAGCATTAAATACAGACAGTTTTATTGATTCTTCGATTATTTAACGTAATTTTCTTCTCCGTAATTTGCATAACATCGAAATAACAGAAATTTCTTCAGAATTATATGACTAGACTTTTGAGTTTTATAAGAGCATCTGTCGAAAAAGGTATTCGGACTTTGTATAGTCTATGTGTCGAGGAATAAATTTGTAATATAAACACTTTTATTATATAGTCAATAGAATAATTCACCAAACATCTACGCCATTAATGACGCCAATGATAAATGTTTCTATACACTATAAGACTACGTACGACATACAACATTAAACACACACCTTAGTGAGCATTGAATAATAGCATTATATGAATCAATTCGTTTATTCTGTGTGACAGTAACATGAAGGTACTTTTAGTGTTTTAGCTGGAACTGTCGTGCACTTTTGAAGCTAAATTGTGTTTTATGACGGACAGGGCAATTGTTTTGGCAATCAGATGGACAGATTTCGTAAGTAAGCTAGAGAAATACATATTTACAGATACTTAGGCTGAATATAACGCTGTTTAAGGAGTAAAGTCGATTAATTTAGAAATAAATATCAGGATATTGGGTCAGCTAGAATATCACCAATGTTTACAGTAACCTGCGTGGTTGGTGTAAAATAAAATCTTTACATTATCCAGACTAGTTTCTTGGTCCATATAGCCATCTGTTTAAGGGGGTCCCGGTGAGGGTGGCGGAAGAGTGAAGTTGAAAGCTAACCTCGTTCCGTTGCCATGAATAAGAATACATGGAGGTTCACCCCTACTTTCAATAGGCGTTTTTGGGCTTAATGATTATGCGTAGGTATGGCTATTCTTTAAACGATAGGTTATGCAGCGTTAATAAAGTTCAGAATAGTTTCGAGACAAAAATATGGAAAGAGATAACTTTGGATTGTTCATTTTACAATCCTGCAATTTGCCTGGAGAGGTTGAAGAATCCACGAAAACTTCAGATTTACCCTTTCTTCAACGTGCATTGTTGATGGTGATTTGATTCCGCTTATATTTGGTTTAAATAAAATATACTGTCTTGAAAACTTAAGAGAAATTAAGTTAAAATATTTTAGATTGCAGGTAATTATCAGGAAACAGAACTCCGTTAGTCCTTTCTTCTTCAGTGTCGATAATTTCTTAATGTTCTAAAAATACTTGATAAATACTGTAGTAAGATTGCTGAAAGTGCGTTTCCTTAGTAAATCAGTTTGTGTCACAACCGACATTCAAAGCCATAGTAAATTCCTTAACTGCCCTAAGATTGGAAAAATTGTATAATTATGAAATTCTCTGTAATATGTGTGTCATATCTTCCTTGCTGTGTGCCTTGCCAATAACAGACTGGTCTTGTTCAATCATAATACTCCATATATTTCATCCAATTTTTAGCGTTCTTTTACATCTTTCTCCCATATGTGTCCTCCTTTTCGGTGAGCATGTACTTTTCGTTTCTGATGTGTGGCCCTCCCAGCGTTTTCTCTTGTGACACACTAAACTCCATTTCCATCAAGCTTTTCTTCTCTTCTCTCTCGATTTTCCCATATATACAACAAAGCGAACGCTGTATCCACACTACTAAAACTTTATCTCTTTCGTCGATATTTGAGGAGACGTCTCAAGAATATGAAATCGATTCTCCTCTCTCTTTCGCTTCAACAGATATAAATATGTTTCATGTGTTCTTCCACTTCTTAGGCTGCTTCTTGCCAGAGCTACAGTATTTGTATCCCTATCTTGTCCTCTAAATATCCGTTATGAATATAATAAAATATTAATATATTTTATTCGGCGCAACATGTGCGAGCTACAGTTGCGTTGTCGCTGATTACAATTTAAAATATTAAGCTGTTTAATGAAGTATGAAGTTCTCAATACTCATGTTTTCTTACTAGATTATATCCTTCATATTTATCACGCTTTCGCTGATAGTATTAATTCTTCTTATGCATCAAAATTCCAAATATTTAATTGATATCTGCGTATGCTATAACTTTTTCTTTACAATCTGAATTTGTGTATTTCATACAAATAAGGACAAAAAATGGAATTTTAAATGCATATATATATATCCTACTTGATTTTTTCGATTTTTAATATAGAATTTTTCAGATGACTGTAGCTTTTTCTTGTCTTTTATAAATTTGGAACATCGATATAGTGTCAGTGATGGCGTGGAAAGACAGCAACGCGTAAAGGAGAAATTAGAAGAAGCAAGAGACATAATATGATGAAAAATGAGAAACGACGGAGAAGGAAATACGAAATGAAAAAAAGAAAGGGATGTTCGGTCCGATGAAAGAAATGGTTTAAGAAAAACCGATTAGGAAAGTATTCTGTGAGAGACCTTAGTAGGCTAAATGCGCAACATCTTTCTTTATACTGACCACATATACATATAAGACCATGAGCTACACGTGCGATCTTTTAATACTGTAAGCTGACCACGTTACTTCTCTCTGAGGCCGGTGTGAACAATTTGTACAAGGGCAGTGCGTGTAAAAGGAGACAGAAAAGTTTATACAGTAATTTGATTTTAAGTGCAGGCAAACCGACGTGTTCTGTGATGTTTAATAGAGGACGGCAATTTTCTGCACACGTCATATAATGAAAAGCGTTCCAGTAGAGTACATTTTAAAAATAATCTTTCTATTTTAAATGCTCTCAAGCACTGAATAGACATGATTACCTTCAGTAATGCATTTTACCAACTCGTCATTTTATCATTAATGGGACCTTCGTTTGAGAAATGAAATGTTTTATGGATAGAAATGGGCTGAATGAGAATATGCCAGAATAACAAAATGATAATATAAATTACTGAATTGAGGATTTGCACAAGAGTCAAGATATAAAATTGTTAAAAATAATTTCGCGGTTTTTCGTTACAAGTTTAAATAGAACTAACAAACTAGCAGACTTAAAAAAAATTCTGTTTTGAGAAGCTGATAGTTACTCAACTAGGAAAGAAAATTTCCACTTTTTATGAAATCCAAGATTCGTTACTCGTTTTCACAATAGTCCACCAGCAGTTTCTATCCAGATTTACGCGATTCCAGGCCACACTCCCATACTCAATTTTCCTAATTCATTTAATATTATCATTCAGTCTGCGATTAGGTCTTCTAAGGATTCTCTTCCCTTCAGGTTTTCAGACCATTTGTGAGCATTTTATCCACTTTTCTTTTTGTTACACAATAATCAGTAAAAACCTGCGTGGTTTGAGAAGCAGTGTGTCTCAAACGACTGGAAGGGAGTATATATGAAACAATTCAATAACATATTTTTATAATGTCATAGTGCGGACTTTGATTAACGTAATTATCGTTAGTAAAACACAACAGTTGAAAAACCAAATACAAGTGGTCACTAAAATAAGAACACATTGAAATACAATAAAATAATATAAGAATTTTGATATAATAATCTGACTAATATCGTTATGCAAAATACAATCTGTATTTTAAAGATGTTAGTGCTCATACATACTGCACTGGCAGCAAAACGTATCTGGCTGTGGACTGGCACAATTCATAATAAAAGGACAGTAGTTTCTAATAGATGTATTGCTTATGCCGAGACTTTGCAGTAATTGAAATAGATGGCAACTAATTTCGCCTTTAAAAACGTTAATAAGGAAAAGGGCATTAAAATATTCCCTCCTTAAGTGGTGTGTCAGAGAATGTAATCTTCCTAAAATATCTTAATATTTATAGTTGCATAAGACATTAAAATTCTTGGGTAACATAAAGCTGTTAACGTCTTCCGAACTCTTCTAAGTTTTAATAATAATAATAATAATAATAGCAACAGCAACAGTGATAATAATATTCTTAAATAGGGGAGGAGTTCTGTTTACGTCAGGTTTTGAGGAATCGAATTATTTGCGGCTGTTCCCTGTGCCGAAAACCACACCCTCACCACTTTCTAACCCCTCATACCATCCCTTTCTCGAAACCACGAAGCCAAAACCGTCCCACCATTTGCGATGCAAATTTCAAAATCTCGTTTCCTATTTTACCCGGTTCGCTTGGCTTTGGAACGAAAACGTGGCGAGGGTGTGATCTTGACAAGGAGATACTGATGGTCATTAAGATAATAGCATTTCTCACCCGTTCTATTCGGAAGCTGAGGTTTTGACAGACTGTTTATATGATAAGCTTCAGGAAGATAAGAAGATAATCGTGAGTAGAAAGGCGAACTTTGGCCACTGCGTTCTGACCACGGAGTCAAAAAGGAGATTTTTGCCGATGATGACATTGTAAACTAGGCCGTGTGGTAAAGCACTTGCACAAAAGGGTAGTTAATCCTAGTGCTGGTTTTTAAGTATAAAAATTGTAAAATTACACAACAAGACGATTTTATTCCCATTCCTGTTATTACAATTCACGAATCAGTAAGGAATTATTACTGATTGTGGAAAAATCTTTACGTATCAAATTACAATAGAAATAAAGAATCAGCTTCGCTTTGAGGACAGGAAGGGAGATTTGTGGACAATATTAAATCTCATCCGAGGAAAATAAATGTTTATCGTAAAATAATGAATCACGATGATTCGATATTTGGTTAGGGGCAACAAACCTTCTGACCCTGTTACTAGTTTGAGTTATTCATAATATTTATCTCGCATCCAGTGTAGAATTGTGAGACATGGATTCCGCGGTATGGGCACTGTGGAATTTTATATATATTATTAGATTCATGGAATGCATTCTAGTATGCAATGGAAATATGTTTCATTAATTCGTAAATTTATGTAGACCTAGCTATGATTTATTTTGGGTATCGTTTCCTTACGGCGCATTAAAACCAAAATCCGGATGTGCAATTTATTTCCAAATGTTCACTGGTAATGGTGGTACAAAATAAGATTTTTGTTGTTTCTACTTCTCGCGTAAAATAAAATAACCCGGCACACAGACCACGCAACCTTGCTGTTAATTGTGGCGCTCAATAATATTTTTATATGATTGTAAAATATACAGTGGCTTCACTGTTAAAGTTGGACGCAACTATCACTTCCCGGCTTCTGGAAAGAACTGCATGGCCAAGAGCCACAGGATTTTCCTGATACGAGTGAAGTATCAATACATAAGAAAATAAAATCAGATTACCTCTTTTACAGTAGTTCTTGCAGGAAGGTATTAACTGAAAGTTATGTTAAAATTTATAAATTAACGCACTTTATTAATATTACGAATATAACTCCTTAGCCCACACTTTCGCAAAGTTTTATTCTAATATGTGAAGATTAGCTCGGACCGTATTTGCTGAGGACATTGAGAAATGTGCAGGTGGCTGACGTAAATCAGAGTCAAAGACAGAAGGAAGGTACATACTTACAAAGACCTATATAAAGAAGTTGTTTGCAGATTTATGTTAGTGATAATAATATTCTTAAATAGGGGAGGAGTTCTGTTTACGTCAGGTTTTGAGGAATCGAATTATTTGCGGCTGTTCCCTGTGCCGAAAACCACACCCTCACCACTTTCTAACCCCTCATACCATCCCTTTCTCGAAACCACGAAGCCAAAACCGTCCCACCATTTGCGATGCAAATTTCAAAATCTCGTTTCCTATTTTACCCGGTTCGCTTGGCTTTGGAACGAAAACGTGGCGAGGGTGTGATCTTGACAAGGAGATACTGATGGTCATTAAGATAATAGCATTTCTCACCCGTTCTATTCGGAAGCTGAGGTTTTGACAGACTGTTTATATGATAAGCTTCAGGAAGATAAGAAGATAATCGTGAGTAGAAAGGCGAACTTTGGCCACTGCGTTCTGACCACGGAGTCAAAAAGGAGATTTTTGCCGATGATGACATTGTAAACTAGGCCGTGTGGTAAAGCACTTGCACAAAAGGGTAGTTAATCCTAGTGCTGGTTTTTAAGTATAAAAATTGTAAAATTACACAACAAGACGATTTTATTCCCATTCCTGTTATTACAATTCACGAATCAGTAAGGAATTATTACTGATTGTGGAAAAATCTTTACGTATCAAATTACAATAGAAATAAAGAATCAGCTTCGCTTTGAGGACAGGAAGGGAGATTTGTGGACAATATTAAATCTCATCCGAGGAAAATAAATGTTTATCGTAAAATAATGAATCACGATGATTCGATATTTGGTTAGGGGCAACAAACCTTCTGACCCTGTTACTAGTTTGAGTTATTCATAATATTTATCTCGCATCCAGTGTAGAATTGTGAGACATGGATTCCGCGGTATGGGCACTGTGGAATTTTATATATATTATTAGATTCATGGAATGCATTCTAGTATGCAATGGAAATATGTTTCATTAATTCGTAAATTTATGTAGACCTAGCTATGATTTATTTTGGGTATCGTTTCCTTACGGCGCATTAAAACCAAAATCCGGATGTGCAATTTATTTCCAAATGTTCACTGGTAATGGTGGTACAAAATAAGATTTTTGTTGTTTCTACTTCTCGCGTAAAATAAAATAACCCGGCACACAGACCACGCAACCTTGCTGTTAATTGTGGCGCTCAATAATATTTTTATATGATTGTAAAATATACAGTGGCTTCACTGTTAAAGTTGGACGCAACTATCACTTCCCGGCTTCTGGAAAGAACTGCATGGCCAAGAGCCACAGGATTTTCCTGATACGAGTGAAGTATCAATACATAAGAAAATAAAATCAGATTACCTCTTTTACAGTAGTTCTTGCAGGAAGGTATTAACTGAAAGTTATGTTAAAATTTATAAATTAACGCACTTTATTAATATTACGAATATAACTCCTTAGCCCACACTTTCGCAAAGTTTTATTCTAATATGTGAAGATTAGCTCGGACCGTATTTGCTGAGGACATTGAGAAATGTGCAGGTGGCTGACGTAAATCAGAGTCAAAGACAGAAGGAAGGTACATACTTACAAAGACCTATATAAAGAAGTTGTTTGCAGATTTATGTTATATTAACAGCCTATAGACGTATTTTATTCCACATTTATGCTGCCATTCAGTTTTGTCAAGAACGGCAAAGACACTTTACATAGCAACTTCATTTGACAAAAGGATTCATTTCTAAATATTTTGTTCTTTTAAACATATAAAGAAAATATTTTTATGATTATTTTAAGTCCGGAAAGAGAGTTCGAATGTTTCAGTGTTCTCCCTATTGTTTCATGAATTGTTTAGTATCAGATAAACGTAATTTGTATTAATGAGAGTCTGTACATTCGGCTGCGTTTTATAAGACACTGAATATCCCTCGTAATGATTTTTTTTTCTTTTGTAAAGTAAAAACACTTCGTTTAAAGCTTGACACGAAGACACTTCAGTAAGTAATAAGGCTTATAATCTTAAATGTATAAGTCGAATAGACTCTGTAAACAGGCTAATGTAAGGGAATTTGACTCACTGTTTGTTCATAGAATTTATTGTCGAACAATACTTCGTGTGTGTGTAATTTCTGGTAGAGTTCACAGTTTGACCGTGATGTTAATTATTCACCATTTACATTACCTGACCGGAGAACACTAGACACCGCTTCCGTGGCGGGATTTCAACCATCTGATAAGTTGGTGACAAAATAAGTGACGCATTCGAGTTGTGGCAACAGATTGTTTAACAAAATAGTAGCTGAGTGCCTCGTTATTGGAATAACGACTTCAAGTCATCAAAGCTGTTGCAGTATTCATCAATGTTCCTGAGGGGCTTTGACTAGTCCGTTCCACAATGATACCTGCGAGAGTCCCATTCAATAATGCATTCCACGTCGCCGTGACCTAGAGAGAACGCTGGACTACTAGCATAAAGCAGAGAGACGATTCTACCGATCACGTTATTAAAAGGCGGTAATGCCATCCACTCTGTTATTTATTGTGAGAGGACAATCAGTTTTTTTTATTCAGAAGTTATCGAGTGGTACTGTATCCAAGATTCCGTAAATTTTAGTTTATTTAACGACACTTTCATGTGAGTGTCATTATTAATGATTAGTTGGAAAGGAAGCTTCTTGTGTATAATTTAATACCTAATAATTTGTATCGGTGAACTGAGAAGTACAGCGGAATGTGTAGTATTGAATTTCATAAAAGATATGATTTGCTCTGCACTGGAAGGGATTTGGATAGAAGGTAGTAGGTCGTTTTAAATTTGAAGTTTTCACGACGATAAAGATGTCTGTGTTGGTCTTATGAGTTGTAATAATGTGTGAATTCGTAACCATAAAAATGGAGACTATGTTTTCCAAATCCTACAAGTCCACAAGGCGTTACAATACAAAATACCAGCATGGACATACTGGCTTACTTCAGTGGTATTCAACCTTTTTTATTCGCGTACCCCAGATATAATTTCTCTTCAACTTTGTACCCCCAAAGTTGTTGGTGTATAATTCAAGTTATACATAGTATATAGTCTACATCTAAAATGAATTAATAAATTACATTACTGATAATTCAGTGTTTATCATAAAATAATACTTTTTTTTAAATTTCACGTACCCCCTAAGATGTCTTTGCGTACCCCCGGGGGTACGCGTACCCCAGGTTGAATACCACTGGCTTAGTTGGATGACTACATGGGCCTTGAAAGACGGAGGGTACAACGAAAACCATCAGTCATGTTAGCGCATGGCTGACATTCGTTTGACGCACTTGCCGAACAAGCCTGCGTGCCCCTGATAATCCAATTTGTCGGATGACAGACGATTGTTCCCGCTAAATTATCAGTCGATTTAAAACAATCCCTCAATTTCATCCAGTTTTACTTATGTATCGCCACACAGCAACTGTCCTTATTTGTCACTACCAACGTCGTAATTACGGGTTATTATAGCACAACGTAGCGCATAAACACTTTAGACTGACATTTTCCGTATAGAGCGTCAATCCTTAAAACTAATAGTAACTATGTTAATCATTTGATGTCATCAGTAACTCAGAATTTTTCCGACAGAATATATTTGTGGGTTTTATTTGATACTCGGAATAAACAATTATTATTTCCCTAAAAAGCTTTAAATATTTATCTCTGTTCCGGAGAAATATTGTGATTTATTTACAGATTCAGACTTCCATTTCGACGTTTCCACAAATTCATTCCTCTTATTCACTTGCCTCGTGAAACTGTACTTATTACATACACCTGTTCGCCTTGTAATGCCATCTACTTTGAGATACATCGTAACTACATCAGAGGATTTTATAATCATTACAGAAATCCGAAATATGAAATTTTAAGCGAAACCGGTCTTCTTATAGCCTACAAATTCTAAGATAAATCAGGTTAATATCACTACTGTCTCAGTTTATCTTTAGACAGAACTGCAGACATTTACTCACAAGCGAACGTTAATTCAGAAATCGAACGATACCGTTCGGTCAGATACGCGGGTAAACACCGAACCAGCACGGCTGTTCAAGGCGTTTATCCGAGAATAGAAGCAGAGATACGAATTGCCTTTTTCTTATTTTAGAAAACGTAGTAAAGTAATGCTTCTTGTGTGTATTTCTATGTCCTGACTCCGTACTTCTCTACACAGCCACCAGAACAGACGTCTTCCGCGGTCTTCCACATTGTTCTCAATACACTATTTATGATAATGTTTTTATTCATAAACTTATAAAGCGTCATTAAATAACCATAAACATAAAAGAAATGTATGTAATCGTTTCGTTTACGAATAAAAACGAAACGCTATGCACGTAGAATCATCTTACACAGACAAAATACGTATTTGTTAGTCAGTCGTCGATAAATTTCGAAATTCAAATTATTATAAAATAACAGAGCAAGTTAGTGTATTGGTATCACTGCAGTCATGTACCAAAATCGAATTCGGAGGCTTTCTGTAACGGTCCTCAGTTTCTCCAGACGAATGCGGTGATATTATAACCATCATGTTATTCCAGTTGTTAACTTACTTGTTATTTGTAACAACTCTTCCATGCCGTTTCAAGTTTTAAAACCAATGTAATCTGAAGTACGATGTTGAATGATGTAAGAGGCACTCACTAAAAGTACCTATACAAGAGGGATAAACGAGGAGGATGTTTCTTACAGCGGGACGTAATAATAAATTAATATCTGTATATTATCACGAGAATAACTACGTTGTGGTTAGGATTTTTCATTTTATATCCGGCAGAATGGCTCCTGCTGTCTGGACCCAGTTAGGCTTTCAGACTTTATATCGTACGCGGATTTAAAGGACTTGGGCACGAGATGAATAGACATGAAAATAATTCATCAGCTTCGCTGTTTTCCAGTAAACATTCTCAGCTTAATGGACGTACTTCTGAGTAGTGTTGCTAACTGTAGTAAATGTCCTTTTTTTCGTGACGATGGTTATAGCTATGAGGATAGAGGAAGTAGACGGTTTGACTTTAATGGGCTGCAAACTTTACAGTTGTTAACAGGACACTGAGTATAGACTTTGACGTCCATAAAGATGTGGACGGTAGATCCTTGTACTTCTTGAGAAGGGAGGTTCGAGTCCTTGTGGTTGCCAGTTAGAATTGTGAAATATTAAGGATAGGATTACATTTTTCGTTATGAAGGTATGCTGCGTCAGAATACAGTTGGTTCTGACGTTCCTCTGAGAGTACGAACCTAACATGTTTCGCGTAATCGGTTTCGTTTTGTTACAGTCCATGTGTCTGCGGTAGGAAAAGTTGCTTGGAATGTTTCCTTTGTCGGAGGTATTGTGTTTAACCTCGTATTGAGCACACAGTACAGCCCAGAGTTCTGCCATATTTCTTAGTTGTCAGTGTATAGAGGTTTTATTAAGTTGTAGACTGTTGTTTCTGTGTTACGTACAGTTAACATGTAATTTGGGGGAATACGGAATTTTATGAAAAGACTGACGAAATAAAAAAGCAAAAGCAACAGACAATGTCAAACTATTGATTCATTACAGTTGTAATGGTGTAGGATTATTTATTAACAAGTTCTAAAAAGTTTGAGCAGGTATTTAAAAATGCCAGATGGAATATGGACTATGATTAGTTGTAATAATTTAGGTTATAAATATATATTTAAATGTAGCTACTGGCCAGTATGCGATAAACGGGCATAGGTAAACGGTAGGATATAAAGGTAAAATACAGGCAACTTGTCTTAGGTTGGAATTTTAAGTGAATGCGAAATGGAAATAATTTTTTGATAGACTTCGACGTAGGGGGAAAATTAAGAATCTTTTTAAGAAAGTAGAGTAATTTAAGGGCATATACAAATGAAATATAGCGAGAAAAATACCAGAATATAACTCTCAATCCTCTGAAACGCGTGTTAGACTGAATAAACGTATATCATAATAATTCATAGGTTATTTAACGACAACGTATTAAATACAGTTTTTCTACAGAGAAGCTGTGAGGAACTTGTATTGTTGAGTAAGTTAAGGTTTTTGATGGATAGAGATATCGTCTATCGGCACTGCAACTACATTTCCTCCATAGTATTAAAAAAAGGAATAGTTTTATTAGCCTACTAGTAGCACAGCCCCACTTGAGAAATTTCTAAATCTGATGACGGCAGACACGTTGCTTCTGTGTTAACAGCACAGGTTGTATTGACTTGAGAGCTTATTATCAGTCTTAACAAAATAGATAACGTAACTGTCCACTGATAAATTATCCGTACATTGTTTTCAGATGATACAATGTTTCGAATTGCTAGTACTGATTAATGTATGGTTTCTGATTTGGAAATTAATATGATCTATAGCACGGTGGAAATATGCATGGGATTCCGCCTACTCTTAAACAGGTATCGTAATAGCTTGAAAATAAAATTTTCCTTCAGTGATTTGATAATAATCTATCGTTTCTATTAATCTGTTTGAAAGTGACTTTTTGTTTTCTTCATTTCAACACTCAATTATTCATTGAATCCCGAGTGCTTGAATTTAATAGCAGCCGTGCTTTCTACGGTATCATATGCATATACAGGTCGCCCTTCGTGCGTGACCCTGAGACGTATCGGAGTCCAACGAAGGATTTATGAACAGCAATGAAATAAAACAGGTCAGTCACGCACTGTTTTCTAAAAAATTGAACCTACCTGTTAGTAGCATGTACATTGATTGTAAAAAAACATATTAGAATACACGCCACTAAGCCTTTTAATAATTCAGTTATATCATTGAATGATATTTCCGGTATTCAGATATCCCCATTGACATTAAAGCGAGTTAAATTTAAAAATGCCATTTTATGAATACGTCTAATGATTAGAGTTTTTGGAGTGTTCACGGGTTAATATAAAATCATGTTTCTTCTGTGAATCCGAACATCAGTGCCAGGGGTGAAACTGTTTCCAGTTTGTAACCGTTTGAAATTGTGTGCAACGTGACTGACCCTCCCTCATGACAACTTCACTGACGGACTGACATGTCTGCTGATAGATTCGTTGATTGCCCGACTGATTGATGGAACATTTTATTGATACATCGAATGGTTGGGCAGACTGGCGGATTCACTCAGGGATTGGCTGATTGACTTGCTCGTTGACTCATGGACTGAATGAGTAAGTGACTGTCTTAGCTTATTTGAATACCTTCTTCATGCATGTACTTTAAGCAGACGGTGTGTGCTGACTTGATTGTGAAAATTCATATTACGGAACCAGAAAAATTTGCACTGTCGTTTCATGAGCCCGAAACAGTTGTCAGATATTTTCTCATAAATGTATAGGCCACCATTACATAGGAAATTTGACTCCTCAAAGTCGAATCATATAAATATTCTACATACGGGCGTATTTAGTTATCGTGAATAATAAATTTATTTTCATTTATTAATTACGTTACACCATCAGATTATTTGACAGCTCTTGTTAGTTAATCAGGTCAGTGTTCGTGATGTTGATCATGGACTATTCTTCATTTTGTTCAAATGAGAGCCCATTAATCATCCGTACTATGCTAAAGACACAGTTAGAGACATTTATAAGGACAATTTGTAACATGTTTATTACTCTGAATTTAAAAATTACAGCTTTAATTAATATATTATGTTCAGATCGTCTAATTTTATTGGGTATGTATCAAGTTCAAATTCTAGTGGTTGTAGTAGTCTCCAATTGAATGTATTCCCTTATTAAAGTTATTCATGGTCTGCCTGAAACCATCGAGGTCCACGCCTTAGTTACTCCAGTTTAATCCACTCCTGTCTTTCTACCGATTTATTAGAAGGTGATAATGGAATGAATGGAAGTTAGTTAAAAAAACAAAGAATTAAGAAAACAGAGAAGACAAAGGGAAGGATAAATACAACGAGAGGGGAAAGGAAGCAAAGAATACAAATATAAATTAACAATAACGGAAGAAATAATAAGGGCCAAAGCAGACATGAATTTTAGTAGTTTATTTCTTAATAAATTATTAACTAATCATTCTAAAATGGCATTCGTGACATGGAGTGAAAAGGAGCTATATGATGAATAACAGCGATCTGCAGCAATTTAATTTATTGTCTGTGAGATATCAAGAGTAACAGACTATACCTGTTAGAATATCGTTGTACTATTTACAACTTTTGGAATCGAAATTGCTTTACCACCGGCATGTGCTTTTGTTTCACGCGATAACTTGACCTAGTTCACTCTGTTCTTGACCAGATAACAATCAAACCTTTACTATGTTTTTTTCATATTTCTTAATAGCCATGGTTTTTTTCTTGTCAGCACATACTATTAATTTTTTCTGTTGAAAACTGTGTATCTTACATCATTTAACATGTTTGAAACTGAAAGATATTTTCCGTTCACTGAAACAATTATTAATTACTATTTTAACCTTTTTAACGGAAGTTAGCAAAATAACTTTTAAAAGTACAGTTTCACTGTCACAGAAAAGAAAGTATTTTTATTCCTAAGATAAATTAGGTGATGCTGGTTAGGGAAACAATAACTTTTCATTCGGAAGAAATATGTAAGCCATAAATTAACTCTTTGAGCAGAGTGCAAATTTGTTAGATGTTAAAGTAGATAGAACATGCAATAAACGCTGTGCATAAAAGGATCAAATCACATACAAATCGAAAACATATGTATACCTCTAGTTGTGTTACAAATGTTTTAAATTTGTTTGCCAACAAGAACCGTTTGCATATATTCTTTGTCTGCAATTCCGACGTGTTACTTAGTTTCCAATAGTGTAAACTTCAGAGCTTAGTGATCATGAAGTTCATACTCCCATATCACAGTTAGAATCTCGGCTTGGAAGTAAATTACCTATTACCATAATATAGCACACGTTCGTTTCTTCTTTGTTTCTTTCCTGCACGTCTTGGTAGCAATAATTTTGCTGAAAAAATTTCTACAGCGTTATACAAGAACCACACAAACAAACAAACAAGCAAACCAGCTAGTCCAACTCAAACTCTCTGCCATGGGACTGCTATCTTGACCGATGTGTTTCGCGATTGTACGCAGTCGTTCCAGACGTGATGGAATTATGAAGTGGAATAGGCCACTTTCGCTTCTTTCCATAACTTTTATTATTCAACACAGTCATCTTGTCATTTTCCACTGTGAAAAATATGCAGTTAAAAAGTGTCGTTTAATGATTGAGGAACTCGTGAGAAGGTGTGTGTATCTTCATAGCATGAACGTACATTTTTTGTGTGCCACTTAAACAAAACGTGACTATCCAGTCACAAAATTGAATTATGTATGTGACGCCAAGGTATACAACTTTATAATGGGAGCGGTTTCTCGATAATTATTTACTCAAGTGCTGTATTGTTTTGGGCAGTAGTCTTAATGTACCGTTTCAAAACATAGGCCACCTCTCCATTCCCGATTTGCCTCAACACGAACTTGCACACGCGTTTGCTCACAGTATCATAATAAACGCCCCACCATAGCTTATGGTGCAGTGGGTTATATACCTTAGGCCCCCGAAGGCCCAATAATTCATCGTAATAGAGTGCAGAACCCACTAAACTACCACTGGAGTGTAGCTAGT
>NW_019060444.1:904214-916030 GCF_000696155.1 Zootermopsis nevadensis
GGTACGCCTCCATATCAAAAGCAGTACTACTACTACTACTACTGCTAACCGTGGTTTAGTTCTGAACCTATATGTTTACAGTGCTAGTAGCGGAACAGGAAGCTAATGGATAATTGTTATTTACAGTTCCCTAGACGTCCAAAATAAAACAAAATGTCCCTAGTTACAGTCCAACCATAGCTATTGTATGCGTTAAATTGGTGGGGAGTTCGGGACATACCCTCATATAATGAGGTGATTTGGGCTTCCTATGCACGTTTCTTTTTAAACTTGTTCTTCTCTCCCCCCCCCCCCTCCAACCCTGTTTCCCACTAACAGACACACACACACATTCCTGTTGACGAATCAACTTGAGGTCCATAAGTGACGTTTTGTTCGTGCATTTTGATTACTGAATCATACGATGAAAGTGAATTTTTTGTGTAACAATATCTTACGGAATTAGGATGAAAGCTTGCTGCACACATCGACGTTCTAATCGGTGATCCTTCGGAATTTATGTCTTCCATTCGAAGAAACTTCTTCATCTTTGCAAATTAGGATCACTGGCCTATTTTGGATTCACAATTCATTCTGAAACACCAAATTATTTACACATTATGTAGGTATGCTTTAATAGTTCATTAAATCAGCCACGAATCGCGATTTTCTGGATTATGACATCATATGATATTGTAGATGGTTACCAACGTTTTTGAGGTACAGCGTTATAACCCGGATGACCGCAATTGACCTATTCACAGCCGAGTTTATAACTTTCTAACATTAGTTTCTATAACAGTAAGAGCAACAGCTGTAGGCTTGGCTGCGTTCAGATGATGTGTGCATCAAAAACTCTCTTGGCTACACTCGTATTCCTTCTTATCGGTCACTGTAACGAGCTCCATGGAGCAGAGTCCTGCTTGAGGAGCTAATAGTTTGTGCTAGTAGTCAATACGTTCTCCGCATGTTACGGAACTAGAAGTTTCATTACTGTGTTCAGAACAGCCTGAGGATCAGAAAGTAGCTGATATTTTTTGAAGTGAAATAACACAGGCCTACGTACCAAACTGTTCTCGTCGCCTGTCGTTTCTTTCAGTTCTAACCGTCCTCAACCCACAAGTTTTGTTCTCGTGGGATAGGTTACTGTCTGCTTGTTTATAAAGTCATTTGATACAAATTTTGATCGTAACATTTCCTGGCGATTGCTTACGTAATAAATTCAAGTGGATTAAAGCCTTTCCTTCCATGTGGCTCCCCAATATATATTTTAATATAATGGATTTTATTATTCGTCAGTTTCGTCAGAAATATCTTTAAATTTAATTCACTTGCTAGATTTCTTGTACATCTAATAATATTTAACGTGAGTTTTCCCGATTTTATGACACACTTCAAATTGTTTGTGTTCAGGAAGTGAATGGAATGTTGCCTTAATGGAATGACATTAAGGTCGTTTTTATATTATAGAGCCAGACATTAGGAAATTGGGCAGAAAATTGCGACAGACTTCTAGTTATTGACTTATAGTTTATAACTGAAAGGAAAATTGTGTTCATGACAGCATTTTGACGAACAAAATTATGCCCTTTATAAATAGGTTCGTTCTTGCATATTCCATCTTCCATCGACCTGTTTGAATTCTCTATTAATACGTCAATAATGAAGTTCTCAAACATTTTGGATTCACAATTCATTCTGAAACACCAAATTATTTACACATTATGTAGGTATGCTTTAATAGTTCATTAAATCAGCCACGAATCGCGATTTTCTGGATTATGACATCATATGATATTGTAGATGGTTACCAACGTTTTTGAGGTACAGCGTTATAACCCGGATGACCGCAATTGACCTATTCACAGCCGAGTTTATAACTTTCTAACATTAGTTTCTATAACAGTAAGAGCAACAGCTGTAGGCTTGGCTGCGTTCAGATGATGTGTGCATCAAAAACTCTCTTGGCTACACTCGTATTCCTTCTTATCGGTCACTGTAACGAGCTCCATGGAGCAGAGTCCTGCTTGAGGAGCTAATAGTTTGTGCTAGTAGTCAATACGTTCTCCGCATGTTACGGAACTAGAAGTTTCATTACTGTGTTCAGAACAGCCTGAGGATCAGAAAGTAGCTGATATTTTTTGAAGTGAAATAACACAGGCCTACGTACCAAACTGTTCTCGTCGCCTGTCGTTTCTTTCAGTTCTAACCGTCCTCAACCCACAAGTTTTGTTCTCGTGGGATAGGTTACTGTCTGCTTGTTTATAAAGTCATTTGATACAAATTTTGATCGTAACATTTCCTGGCGATTGCTTACGTAATAAATTCAAGTGGATTAAAGCCTTTCCTTCCATGTGGCTCCCCAATATATATTTTAATATAATGGATTTTATTATTCGTCAGTTTCGTCAGAAATATCTTTAAATTTAATTCACTTGCTAGATTTCTTGTACATCTAATAATATTTAACGTGAGTTTTCCCGATTTTATGACACACTTCAAATTGTTTGTGTTCAGGAAGTGAATGGAATGTTGCCTTAATGGAATGACATTAAGGTCGTTTTTATATTATAGAGCCAGACATTAGGAAATTGGGCAGAAAATTGCGACAGACTTCTAGTTATTGACTTATAGTTTATAACTGAAAGGAAAATTGTGTTCATGACAGCATTTTGACGAACAAAATTATGCCCTTTATAAATAGGTTCGTTCTTGCATATTCCATCTTCCATCGACCTGTTTGAATTCTCTATTAATACGTCAATAATGAAGTTCTCAAACTTCTGTAATTCTATAAGATGGAGTATTTTCTCGACTCTTTACAGTTTTCATGAACCGATTACACGCAGCAACAAGAAAAACTTCAAAATAGACGACGAGCGTCTACTTTTGAATCATATCTGTCCTCACTAACCATGGTCACATTCCGATTTCATTGAAGAATTAAAACGTGTGTGGTTGTAACGGTGTCCTTATACAACTCAAGAATCGATCTCTCATTGACAAAATTCCGTATTCAATTATTTGTCATATCGTGAATTCGATCATAGGTAATTTTTGGCTCCTTACCAACTGTTGGACTTATTTACCCTCTGATAACCTGATTATCTGGTTAGGCTTTTGTACCTTGCAGTAAAGAATTCAGCACGAATCGATCGTGTTTAGTTCAATCGCTTCCGAACTAAATTAACTGTTTACCATGAAAAGGTCTAATTGTGTTAAAGCTTCTATGTTAATTTATATTAACGTGTGTTGAAGAGTCACGGTACGGTTAAGTGTTTGCAGGAGAAGTTTTTTTTTCACTGACTGATTTAAAGAACAGCTGGATTCTAAGCGATACGTAGAATTATCTCGTCCGTAGCTTGATAATGTTGAAGGAAACATTTTCCGTATTCAGCTGAGCAGACTGAGTAAATCACGTAAATCCTTAGCCCAGGATATCCGGTTTCTCGGTCCAGATTTTAACTTGGCACCTCCCAGTTACAAGTTACGTTCGTTAGTACAGAGCCGAAGCTCTGGGTTTCAAAGGCTGCAGTCTGCAATTGGGCCCCGAAAGTTGTGAAACAGTTTTTGTTTGATGATGGCCCACTCGGGTCTGCTTGTTTTGCGAACCCTCGCATCTGTGCTCCACTTCCAGGACAACAGATGGCCAACGGAACAGTGAAGTCGTCAGACTGGACAACACGGGACATGGAGTGAGTTTCCAGCAGCATTAATTTTGAGCATTCAGGACATGTAATGGAAGTGCTTAGCAAAGAAAATAATTTTTTCCGGGATTTGTAACAAATATCTAAAATTCCAAGTGATACTCGAAATGCGTTCATCATTATGGAGTCCTTGTGGTACCCTCTGAAATGCAAAGCATCATATAACATTATAAGTTAATGTTCAGTCGTCAAATTACTTAATGAAATATTTCGGTGCATTTCTGTAACTCTAAATTTGAATACTCTGAATATTCTGAACCGAGGTCAAACATTTAATTTATAACTTTAAAAACTTTATTGAATAAGTATTCAGTAATTATAATTCATTTCCTATGCTGATAAATTTTTTGAGGGATATTTATGCGAACAGACATTTCTAGTTTGTTCCGACATTAATTTGGATTTTTTCTCTGTAATGTGCTATGTTATTTACGAGTCAAACTATCGGGATATATTTGCTTTGCTGTTTACCACTCTGAGCCCTGTCTGGTGAGTAGTTGCCTTGGTATAATTAAGCGGGTGTAAAGTTGAATTAAGCGTGAAGCTCGCCACCTGCATGCACAGCCTAAACGTCCAGGTTAAGAATGTAGACAGACACTCCCTTACGTGCGTTAATAGCGTAGTGCTGAGTACCGAGATACATTCTCAGGGGAATGCAGCATTGACCTAATCTACAGCGTTGGTGAGCAACGTTGTCAGTCACACGAAAGATCACATTCTCTGGTCGAGGGTACCACGCTAGACTCCATTAACAAACGTTGTTGATCAGCCTTTTCCACGAAGTTTATAAAACTTTCATACTTTCAGGGGCTGAACAAATTCTTCAGAACGCATCCGTCCAATTCACGGGGCGTTGTGCTTACATTGAGTTCGCAGAGCAATGTTTTTCAGCGTCTGTTGTCTGGCCCGAGCAAGCCTAAAATTGCATCTGGCTCCGTGTCGCAATACTATTAAATAAACAGATTTATTTTGCATTATATGCAAGACTTCACCACCCCCAAAGTTTCAATTTTATATAATTACGTAATTTTTTTCCATGATGTTCCTTAATCATCACTATTATTTATAGGCTTACGTTTCTTGCACCTTATTGATACGTGTTTAAATCTTTTTCCGCCGAATCTTTCCAGCTATAGCAATCTAACGCTGCTATTTCAGAATTTCGCCAAGATTTAGGACCAGTAGTGTGCTGTTTATGTTTCATATGCATGCTTTGATATTTATGTATTTGTCTTCTACTCGTAAAGATGACTGTGAATTGAGTATACGGTAATGTTTGCGAGGAACCATTGATGGCAAATTAGTTTAAGTCTGCGTAGAAAGACTTAAAACAGGTAGTCGAAATAGGAATAAGGTCTAGAGAATCTCAAAAGGAAGCGTGATATGTGGTATCATTTGTTTCGTGATGTGGCAGTACAGGGGTGTGAGCGGCTGGTAGCTATACTAGAGGTGGGAATTTGATGGACGGCCTCGGGGTGACCCTTTCATAGATACATTTCCTCATTACGAAAGCCGTCGGGGTCCCCAGGCCGCCTGACGCAGAAGGGAGAGACGGCCCTACCAACGCCACAGTTGATGCAAGTGACAACCTCGTAGTAACACACAAGTGAGTGACTTCTAGATGTTCCGTCCGATTGATTCTCAAAAATTAAAACTGTCTATAATGATATTTTTGATGGACTGATCTTTTCGGAATTGAATTTTTTTTCTTATAGCTTACTATACTGTTACGTTAGAAATTAAAGTATAGAGAACCGCAAATATATCGTTGTTTAATAAGGATATGAAACTTGACCCCTAACTATGACGTGTTTAATGATAAAATGCTCAGGACAGTACTTGGAACTATTTAAGAGGAAGTCAGTAGGGAATGCAGAAGATTAAATGAGAAGCTCCATAATTTGGGATTTTATATGTAATATTATTGGGGTTATTAAACCGAAGAAACAGTGATCGGCTGGACACAAGGGTGGATGAGAACCTCTACCAAAACCTCGAAAGATACCACTTCGCAGACTTAGCGTTTTCACGTGTTTTCTTTCTATTTTTTCATAAAAGACTTTAAATTCGTTAACCTCATAATCAATATTTCACTATTATTGTATGTATTATCAGTGTTTGCCTGTTATTGGCTTCTTGCTGTTGGCAAACACGTAAATAAATTAATTGAATTGAATTGAATTGAATATTTGCAAGTGCTGTAATAGGAACATTGAAAGTTTTATTATTAGTTAATGAGTGAATTACACAGACTGAAATTGAGTTGTATGTTATTCTTTTCGATTAGGGGATCAATTCGAGTCATAACTTAAAGGTTATATTGGGTTCTCTTGTAAAATAGAAGGGCTGAATCCAGTAGAGTTATATAAAAGAGGAAGTGTCCGACAGAAATTGAGTACCCGATAGCAGAGAGGCCAGCGGCACTCTTTGAATAACTTACAAGTTCGATAAGCCAGAAATCCTTCATGGGAAGAACGCTCGAGGAGAAGTTAAAGAAGTTTCTGGGTGCACTGTGTGAAGTTGCTGAGCAGCTGGTGCAGAAAGGAAGTAGTGATAACAGTAAGGAGACCCATACTTATCCTCAGGACTGAAGTATACGTGGAATTTAAAAAGAATTTAGACCTCTTGTAGGGAAGGTTTGCAAAATGAAGAGTTAAAAAAACATATATCTGAAATAGGTGATCCCACAAAGGTAGACTGTTTTTTATGTATGTCTCTAGTTAATCGTATTATTTCCACTAACTTTTAACTGAATTAGGTACGTGAATTTATTCTATAAATTTGAAGTCTTTTTTATCAACTTAGTTTATTAACTGGGGTACATCAAATAATAATAATAATAAATAGAGAATGTCTTCGTAAATTGTCGTTCCTCGTTGCTTAATGCTAATAATTATAACAATAATGGATTTATGGTAATTTTTGTGCATGAAATTCATATGCTGCTTAAATTCAGTGCGTGTTCTGTTATTTTATGTAAAAGAGAAATGCTTCTTTTCAATTACAACGAATCATAAATAGTGTCTGTGTGCTTTACGTAATTAAACTCTGTAAGAATTAGTACTACCACCAGTAAGCACAAAATTAATGTAAAAGACAGGCATAGTCATTTTTTATTAAACTTTTCTCTGAGGGCAAAATGAGCAGGTAACAAAGCTTGATATCTTGCGGTTTGTTGTCTCCCTAATTTTGTGGAGAATTATCATTACCACAATCTACCGACCGCCCTTCCCTCCCCTTCACCCTCTCAGTACGAACTTTTGCTGTGCCTGTTTTTTACTGTACTTTTGCTTTATTCATTCCGGTGCCAGATTTTTATCATCACAGTCAAGCAGATTATAATGTGTACTGTACCCACTGTGAACCTTTCGTATGTTATGAATATTAATGTTGCTGGATTACTGGGTGGGACTCGGCGTACGAGTATGACGTGTGGAGTAAGAGATGAAGGGAGGAGGTCGTCGGTAATGCAGTCCTCTACCCCCATCTCTGTTGCTTTCCTGGATGTACTTTTTTCTAATCCCGGGAAAACATGACCCAGTGGGCTAGAATTTATTTTTTACAGCATCTGTCCCTCCTGTGTGAATTCACCTCTGTGAGAATATCGTCTGTACTTTGTATCTAATGCACATTAGACTATATCAATAATTTATTAACTGTGGTTCAGGTTTATTTTATGTATGTCGTATATTTATATATTTTTTGTGAAATGTTTGGCTATCAGAATTGCAGATTTTGTATGTACAAAGTAGGCACGTTTGTAAATGCAATAACGTTAATTGCTACGTATGAAGGTGAAGGTAATGACTACAACAGTGTAAATTGGAATCGGAATAGACATTATCGTTGCAGTGTGTACAGGGTAAAGTGAATAATGAGGGAATAAAATGTAATTCTTAAAAAGTGTGCTGTTATGTAAATGAAACAACGTTGCATTCCTGGATGGAAGTTTGAGGATAAGCTTAAGACGGTTATTAGAGAAACTGATTATGGAGACCGATGGAACTGGATCAGAATAATTTCCAGTGGCTTTGTGAGCCTTCTGAATTTAATGGTCCATTCAAAAATATTAGCCAAACAGCACTAAATTGCAGGAGGTAGGACTCTGGAATTTGAAAATTCATTATTTTTGAGGAGTTACGGTTAAGAGGTCAAGTGAATGAATGTCATCGTTCAGGACGGGAGGAAAAGAATTTTGAACATTAGTACTGCACCATACCACCAATTGGAAAATATTGTGATGTAGTGGCAGGACTCAGTTTTTATTCAACATTTAATGAGAAGAATTAGAAGGAGCATTAATCTCATTTTGACCAGTTTTTATTATCTCTGGAACGTAACTAAACAGTTGAAAATCAGACGTCGACGAACAATTAAAATAGACCGTGGGGTGGATTTCATAGATTGTAAATTTTCATGTATTGAAACAAACATTTCAATTCTTACAAAATTTGTTTACGTATTCGGGCTATCATATAAATAAAACACCGTTCAATCCTTCGGATCTGACAGAGTTTAAAATTGCAGGTATATTATTGATTTAATACTAGAGATTACGTATTGGATATTACCATGTACATGTGATGGAATGATATTTAAATTGTTAATTTACACTCGAGTGTATGTATTTTGAGTGTCAGGTACGGGATAAGGTAATATATGTTACTACTGCTAGGTATGGTATTTGGATTAATATGCAGCCTCAGCGTGCTTGTGACAGTTATAAACTACTCATCTTTGAACCCTCCCTTGCCATTACAATTGCAGCCAAGTTACTATGTTTGTCGTTCGTGTTGCTTAACACTAAACTACACTAATTCAAAAGAGCCAATCTGCACTATCTAATGATATGAAAATACAATTGCTTTGAGTTACTCGGGTTATTACAACAAATATAATTTATTTAGCCTGGTTTTTAACTTACTTCATAATCACAGTTCTGGCCTCCGTTACTCAAAAGTTGAGCAAATGCTACTAAAAGCCCTGCTTAAAACAAATACAATTAAACATGAAGACTATACTATAAGACAAGGACAACATAAGGATTCATGTAATTAAGAGTTCCGTATAAGAAACATGGAAACGCTGAGTTGTGCAGACGTGTGGACATTATGAATACAAATAGAAATTAGGGAACATGTTAGCTCAAACCTGCTAGATCAAAGCCTTTCTGAAATTCTAATACAGGGATCTTGATATTCAAAACATAAATATGATTCGAACTTATCGATAAAGGTTTTGTTCTTGTACTCATTTACTTGAAAATTCAGTTTCCAGATGTTTTGGAAATTTAAAATTTCGAAACTACAGCCTGCTTATCATAATTTCAGTACACAAAGAATTTTTTTTTTCTAAATGCAAATTTGTTTACTACTCTTAAGTCTGCCTATACCTTTCTTGGCCAACACTCATCCCACTCTTGGTTTTACCCAGCCTGTGTAAGATTATTTTTACAATTCCTTTAATGCTACACTAGCTTCAATTATGGACTTAATTTTTTCAGCTAGTGGTAATAACTTACGTGATATGTACTGGCATGTGCCACGAGCATGCTGAGAAAACTAGATACGGCCAAAAGCTACTTAAAGTTCCCTGGCAACAGGCAGTCATAAGGAGAAAGTATTTTCTCTAAAGCTGATAGGCGAAATAGAACGGTTCTAGCTGTCCGCTACCTTGCCCAAAAGAGGTCTTGGTTCAACCTAGTCGCTGTCAAATGGATATCGGTTTCTTTTCCTCGGGGTTAAACCGACCGGGAAGTGAAGCTGATCACTCATCTCTATTTAATGACGAGATTAAGAATGTGTTTGGGACTATATATATATATATATATATACATTTTCACTAAGTCTTCATGGCATGGTGCTTAATTGAATTCTAATTCTAAAAAAATGATGTATTATGTTTATAGCTTTCATCAATCGTGGATTATGCTCCGTGTAAAGCAACTTACCTTGCTGGATTGCGCGAGTGATCGGAAAGTCACGCAACCTATTCCTGACACGTGTTCTATTCGTTAAAAAACATTGCAATCAGAAAATAAAAAGTCAATGTTATATTAAGTTCAGCAGTGCATGCATCCACCATTTTACTCATGTTTGATATATCCCGGTTGAGAGTTCTTTTGTCATGGAAATGGTTCACCAGACGAGACATTGCCGATAGCCGAAAATCGGGAAATTGTATCCCTGTCTCATTCTGGTGAGTTAAGTAAAATCAAATGTCAGCTAGTGTTCGATAATGAACACTCGTTGCTTAGAGACAAGTGACATACAGGCGCTAGAAAGTTACAACATGGCGTGACCTACGTGGTCTCTTATATAGTCACAGCATCATTTCACAAAGAACTAAAATCAATAATTTATAAAACTCATGTTTACTGTAATATACATGTAGAAATTTGCGTGTCGCAGATCCAGACTTGTCATTCAGTAGGTAGATTCTATTTGACAACCGGCAAGGGAAAATAGGACATAATTCCAATTGTGACAAACTTCGTAAATAAAAACAGTCAAGATATTAGATTGGAAGTACAGAGTGGCCGAGAAGTCACCGTACCCTTACAATTTACAGGAAATTGGTCACGGCCATTAAATGGCTATAGATTATTTAAAGAAAGGTTTACATAAGTAAATTTTGGGCTTTATGAAGAACAATGTACTACGAAGCCAGGTAGAATGAGATAATTTTAAATGTATCTAAATTATGTAATTCAAATTTAAATGAAATTTTTGACAGTTTTGATCTGTAAAATCAGCAACATTTTTTGTTCATTTCTTCAATAAATAAGTGATAATGTAACAGTTTGAATACCACGTATCACACGTAGATTTTAAATATATGTATAAATTTTGTAAATATTTTCATTGTTGGTGCTTAAAAGGGTAGCCAAAAAATTTTAAAAGTATTTTATTAGACTTTTGTTTACCTGCAATCTTGCCTCTGGCTGCCTTGCAATAAAAGCATAATTACCACGACTAAACACGTGTAGAGCGTGCGAAGAAAAAGCAGATTGTTCACCTCGAATCGCAAATGAATCCGCAGGCTGTGGAAATTTGGTTTAGCTTGGTGGAGATTTTTGTACACCAGTGTCAGGTGCGGAATTTCAGATAATCTGCACGTAAAGGACAGCTTCGTGACAAAGGGAATTACTGCCTTTACAAGTATGAGCCCCTCTCCCTCAACGCGGTATATTTTGTTACTATTAGGTGATTCATAGCTGTTCTAGCACGGAAGGAAATATGGCGTTCGATATATTGATCGATATTCCTGACCGACAGACTGGGTGAAGGAAGTTGCTTTTTATGTGCATGTCACGTGGCTGTGGTTGATTTACTGACTAGATTTTACTGAATATGTAACTGGAAGGATGTCTGAGTACCTGAAAGATTGATTGACGGCAGTCTACATGACTGACTGAGTGCTTGATGGTTTGACTTTCCGAATAAGGCAGGTTATCTCGATAGCGAAATGATTGTATATCAGTGTGCAGGGTCGGAAAGGAAGAAGGTTTCTGTACGAGTCCGGCAGTAAACATTCGCCCGCTTAGATCCTTCTAGCATTTACTGTGACACACGTCAGTACAGACAGGTTTAACGAAGTAAGACACAGAAAGGAACAAGTGAGAGATCATAAAAATAACGGTGTACTCAACCGATGTTTTCTTGTGAGTTAGTAGAAAGTCTGCTCGCGTTACCTTTGTCTCGGCTGTACATCTAGGAAGGCAACTTTCAAAAAACGGCGCGCATATAAACTGCTGTTAGCTAGTGGAAGATTAGCTCTTTATATGACGTAATCGAGAAATCTCAAACGTCCAACAAATCTTAAGGACGGTTCACGTCAACTTCTCCGTCTTTTTCGGCGTTATAGGCCAATATCCCCTTCATATGAAACAGATGTTAAATAACCAAATGGTTGCTATTCTGGAATTCGTCTGGAGAAACCAGATTAGAAGTAATTCTCATATTTGTTGCTACTCCCCGTGTCATAATATAAATTAATGTCTTCTGTCACTTACTCAGTTTTTACTTGTCAGATATTTTTGTTACCCTCTCCATCTCGATTATTCAGAGCACCTTCTTTTGTCGTTTCAGGGCACGTAGCTGGCGTTCATACCGCCAAACCCCCCCCCCC
>NW_019060444.1:916208-990406 GCF_000696155.1 Zootermopsis nevadensis
AAACCCCCCCCCCCCTTTTATTTCTGACTCGTTTGCTTTTCTCTGAACCTACATCACATACTAATAAGACCAGCCTTGTTTCACAGAACATGTGATGTGGGGTTAGAGATTTCTCAGTTATACTCGCTATTTGAGACTCACTGTCTCGCTTTTCAAAACCAAATTACCCGGACCGTTTAATAAGCGTAGCTGTGTATATTTCTCATTACATGCACATGTGTGCTTGTATGTGTTGTTTAGTATTTTATTTAATAACCGTTGACGAAAGCCGGCGTGTTAGTGAAACGGTTAAAAGATGAAGTGGGGTGGAAAGCGTGTTGTAAGAGGGATGAAAGGGTTTATTGTTTCCCCAAGATCTTTTTAATTGAAGCGCTTTCTCCTAATTAGAATTACGTTTCCTAAATCGTAGCCACCGAAACGTAACATAAAATACTGATAAATAAACGATAGGTAATGTCTCAAAGTTTATAAAAATTGTTTATTCGTGAAACGTAAGTTTCCAGGTAAGAACATAACTTTAAATACTTCCTTGTGTCTCATAATATTTCAGTAGACCTCCTACAGACGTGCTAACGTGTAGGACGTGCACAATGAGAGTAGATAATATGTTGTAACTTACATTTCTGTTCTAAGTCGTGATGTATTGGACCACTTCTAAAGAACCGAAATGTCTCAGTGAATAAAATGACGGATTCCAATAGCATCTGGGAAGCTTCTCTTCAACAAAATGTGTGCAACCACACAGCCTCCTATCCAATAAAACGGCCGGAGCATTCAACTGGCTACACTTCTTAATCTAAAAGAAATTAAAGAGGATAATACAACGCATTGTAAAAGTCACTGAGCAACAGCACTGGTAATACTGGCAGTTCGTGTTTGACTGCACAGTGACTTTTCGAATGCCCTGTATTAAATTTGATATTAATAACACAGGGCATGAGAGTGTACGCTGAATTCGTCGTGGCTCAGAGAAAGGTGACGTGGTGACGTCTTGTGAACACAGTAATGGAGCTTCGGTTTCCACAAAGGTGGGAAATTTCTTGATCTACTGAGCGACTATCAGCTACGTCCTCTGTATGTTGTTCCTCTACGTTTAAAGTGGGTTATTATCAACGTTGTAGTCTTACACGCTATAGTAGGCTTGTATCGTGACGGGTCAACAGGGCGATGAATTTGAAGCATCCGAGTGCTTTCCATAACTTATCCATTTAATCCAATCCTTTAAAAATGGCGTTTTTTATGTATTCGGGAGACACTTGTCTCTTTTATTTCCTCTCTCTCCCGCTTGTGTTATAAAAAGTCTTGAAACTTTCCTTCAATCCAGCACTAAAAAAGAAACCCTTATTTCTTCATCCCATCTCTTTTTCACATTGAGGTCTTTTTCCTAGACATCCAGACGAGTTTTAAGAAACAAACAACCGTTAAATTGCGAACCGCGATTCATCACTCGAGTTGACGGACTGTGCGAGAGACAGAGAGCGCAAATACTTCTCTTTCTCTCCAGCATCGCCATCTCTTATATCCTCTTCCGTTCTCATTCTCTAAACTTCCGTTTCCTGTTTTCCGCCTTTCCTTTCACATCCATTCGTGAGCATTCCTTTACTTGTATATACAAGACAAGCCGGAGGAAATAAGAGGCAGAGGTTGCTACTGAGTGTGGGAGTTTGGGGATTTTCTCTCTTATCTTTCTCTCTCTGTCACTTTTATTCTCTTTCCTTCGTCTTCGTTTTGTTTTCAACCTTTGAAACTTGCCTCAGATTTTACCCTTGATCCTGAGTCTTCTGCTCCGATCCTCATCCCGCCCTTAGGGTTTTCGAGGCCTGCAGGATTAAACCCTTTCCCCTTTGACTCCCCCTCAGACAAACACACAATGTTGCTGAAACAAGGATGGAAGGAGGGCGAAGGTTCGACCGGTATCAGGATCACATCCGAGCAACTAAAAATTCCTTCCATAGAAGTTGCTCGGTGAGCCAGGTGCCACTGCTACACCAATCAACTTTTTTCTTTCGGATTCCGATTTACGAAGCTTATTTCGTCTTCACATACAATGTAAACAACTTTAACCGTCCAGCTGTTTTTAAATTATTTCCCTAATAGTTTACATAAATATTTATCGCCTTAGACTTTCGGTTCACTAAATCCGTACGTGCGTATGTGGTAGGGTTTCAGAAAGAGGCATGATCATTCTGAAATTTTTGAAAAGTCGCTATTAAAAAGTAACGATCTTGTTTATTTTAAAATACATTTATCATTGCATGCGATTATTATCTAAAAGAATACGAAAAATGACGTTTCTTGGGGTTTTTTTTTCTGCAGATAAAGTTAAAAGCCACCTTTTAAAATTCGAATACGATATTTTAAAATCTTTATTGATTTTCCTTCCTACAACCTACGCCCTATTTTGTCTTACAGTTTTCTTTCCTTCAACCTACATTTCTAGAGAAGATTTTCAGTAATGCCTTTGGATATTATCATTCATTATTTCAAAGCAATTTACATTACAAACTTATCTGGTTAACACAAGTTACATGAATTTCGAAAAGACAGCCTAATGCGATTTTAGAGACACAACTGCCCCTAACAAAATTAATCACAATACAGGATAAGAGGTAGCATTATAATTAAAACTATATTTATAACCATATTTGTAAACGTACAGATTATAAACATTGTGGAAATTAACAGAAAGCAAAGTAGTTATTCATACAACGTCTTGTACCAATTTCTCTAAATTTTAAAATTGTAATGCGTACATGTAACTAAATTTTCGCGTTAGTTAATGATTTGCTACACCAGTAGAAATGTGCTGTATGTTACGGTAAAGAATAGGATTTGAACCAAACTTTCGAGAACGTTTGAATCCCTACTAGTGAGTATTGGAGTGTAGAATCTCGTGTATAAGTTCAGTTCAGTCCAGTCCCTGATACACGTATTAAAATGATACAAAATACGCACCGACAAGCGGTTACAAATTTCTGTTCGTGTGGTAACTTAATTGGAAGGCACATGTAACCTTTCATTAGCAAGTAGTTTTCATAAAGATCAATGTTGTCAGGAAAATCTGTTATTTTTTCAACCGTGTCATAGACAAATGAGTTGAATGTGTCGAATGGATATCTTCTACGGGCTGACGTGTTAAAATTTGTCTCAGGACAAAGTGGACAAAAAAGCTTGTCGTGTTCATGACAGCTTAATAATGCACGTAATCAACACGAACTTTATTACTTTTTATAATATGTGTATATAAATATATGGTATTTTTATTTTATGTTTTTGCAGAATGTAACTCTCCCACCCTCTAAAGGGCCAGGTTTGAACCTACAGAAGGCTACTTTGGTGACTAGGTTTGTTCTTAAGTTGTGGATGTGATAATACGCCGAAAAATATGTTATTTTAAAACGCTGGGCTATAAAAAATTAGGGCAATCCATCGGTTGTTCGCGATGAATAAGCATAATGTAATGACTGCTTCCATCAAGATGGATTAAATTACAGTTGTGTTTCGCGGTGACGAAGAATTCCTCTTGGGATTCTGCTATTTTTCTGTATATTTCTGTTATTTTAAGGGCTTACAGTTAGGTTTAGGCGGATATCTCAAAGAGTGTATACGATTTGTAGAGGCGTGTTTGTTAGTCATTCCACTATTTTGTGACGTAGTATCAACTATGTAGCATCAGATTTGTTATGGTAGTGTTATAGATGTATGCCTGAATATAATCATGATACGACTTAGAACAGCGTGTCCTGTTCCGAGATTTGAATTTGTTATATTTCTAAATACGATCGGAACTTGCTAACCGAATGTTACTCTTATAGGTTACGTGTCGATAATTATCTTGAAAAATTGACTAGAATATAAGTATATAATATATTAACCAGTATTATAAGCTGTCGGATTTAATTTAGGGAATTACAGAAGCGAATGAGTTGAAAGCGTCTGTACAAAAGCGAAACGTTTTTGATAGATATCCAGACGTCTTTTAATCTCCTCCTGTCATGCTTATCACAATATTATCATATGTTAGATAGTGAATCATTTCCCTTACACACGGGTGTCCAGTTCGCATCTTTTCAGTTTAGGGATTGTAATTACTTTCTTTGTACGTGTAGGAGTACAGAGGTCTCTGAATTTTCTGACTGTAAATTTCTTATTTTCCGCATGCTGCCTTCCATTCTCCTTAATTTAGTCCCTCTATTGGATAATAGTTGAAGCACAAATTACATAACTTCCTGCACTAATTTTTAACTGCACATAATCGAATAAGCTGGAGCGGTGAACATATTACATCGTGAGCTAATTAATTGTAACTATTGTAAGTTACAATCCTGGATTTGATATTAAGGTACTGAGGAAAAAATAGTTCATGTTCGTTAGGATCTACTTAAAACCGTCATTGTTTCGAACACGGTACCGAGGATGTAGTGTACCGCTGCACTAATCTTCTCTGTAAATCTTGTTTTCTTCCTACAGAGTCAAAAACGACGTCCCACATTCACATAAATCAGCTCTAAGGATTTTTTTCGTGTTTGGTAAAGTATGGCACATGAAAATAGCACAATATCGTTGGTTAGAAGCAGACGTTACGCATGTACGACTTTTCGCAGAATTCTATCCGTGCTTACGTGAACTGCCTAAAGGATGTGAGGGTTCGGGCTCAACGTTGGATGAAAGCGCTCTTTAGTATTCATTTGATCTTTTTGCCACAAACGAGTTAGTTGACTGCATTACATTTGCCGATAAAGTACACTATTATTGATTTCAATTACATTATTCACCAGCATTACGGTCACTGGCTAATCTACTTCTCCAGCCCTTTCATTCAAAAAGGGATAGGAGCCATTTTTTAACACTCCAAACAGCCCTGCTCATTTGTGTGATGAGAAATCATTTTACAGTATTACCGTTAACTTCGACTTGTTTATAGGATTCCTGGAAACAAATTTTTGTTCAAAGCAGGAAGCAATCACGTTTGATTTATTGACTGAAATAGTATTTTAAGGGAAATGCTTCTTGTACGCCGTTAGCGAACATTATGGAGTGGTTCAAAGTGAATATATATTTGGAAGGAAAAGGACAGTTCGCTGTTTTAAAAATGAACAAAATTTAGATGGAAGTACTTTTGAGGCCATGGATTTCTATATCGTAAGGGGACTGTCGGACTGTTAATACATTGGTGAGGGCTAGTTTCTCATTTATTTCATTTTATCTCACGTACGAAAGAGCCCTGCACAGATTAATTCTGAGCCTGTAGTATACTCCACAATGAGTTATAGTCCAGAAGACCAACATTTCCAAGTTCTTTCTTCCTTCACACTCATGTCCAGACTATTGAAATACCATTTAAATATCCGCATGTAGTACAGCCTTCTTGAAAAGATTATTGTAATTTATTTAGCCAAGATATTCACCTCTTTTACGTAACCCGAATGTTCATTACCGCATGCACAACAGCCCGGCATCGCCCTTATCTTGAGCCATATGAATCAACTCATCACCCTTCCATCCTGTTTCTTTAAGACCATCTGGATTATTATTCTTCCGTTTATCTTTGTCCTTCAGAATTTCATACAGTCCTTGATCAAACTACCGTAACAAATCTACAGGGTGGGTGGGAAGTAGGTAGGCATTCCTATTTAAAAAGGTGCATGTAAAAATTATTTTCATTATCTTTGCATTGGAAATATAGAGGTTATAACCATTTTTCAATGCCTACTTACTTCCCACCCACTCTGTATGAGACGGGTATGAGCGATAGGTTCCTCCGAAACCTTTTAGTCGACTACATGACCCCCCTCCCCAAAAAAAGAAAAGATCATAGTTTACAGTTTTAGCGCCTTGAATATCTAAAATCACGTGTAAGCATTGATGTTCTCCAGTGTGTAGATTTGAACATTATTTTCTTAGTCCACCGTCATATATGTTTATGTTTAATTTGACTTCATAAATCCTGAATATATGTATTTTTGTGTAGACAAAGAATATTGTTTGTTGCGATGTACAGTTACATTATTCTTTTTGTAATTTCAATGTGCTAATGGCGGTAACTGTGTTTCAGTGAATGGTAAAAACAGTTGCAGGATCTAGTCTCTGTTTTATTCAAATACGAGCTTTATTGTAATTGGCCACAAAGATATATGAGTTAAAATACCCGTTTATATAAGGAAGTGCAATTTTTTTATATAGATATTCGAAATACACATAATTTGCACAAGCGTTTATTCGCGATTTTGCACGCTACATTAAACTTCATCTAAGCCTAATCACGTCACAAATATATCAACATATAATCATGAATTGTTTAATTAAATTAATATTTTATTGAAAGTTACTACCATTAAGTTTATATGCACACATACAAGTACAACTTTAATTTTATACGTGTCTGTTAAGGCTGCAATCCGCGCAGGAAAACTTAGATTAGTTGATTGGGCTTCAGATAAATTGTGGATTATGTTAAATCGATACAAACGAAAGTTAATTTTGTTACAAAATTTTAGGGTTGTCCCCTAAATTCCAAATTTCATTTAAATCTATTTTATTGTTTTAAAGATGGAACGTATACACTGATAGATACGCATCCCCAAAATACGCTAATTATATTTATCTTACCAAAAAGTAAATAAATATATTTTTTTTAATAATATAAGATTTTTTAAAATTATTTATGCCTCTGTTCGGAGTTACTGTCCTGCTGATATTTTATTGTCATCATGACAATACCACAAAACATCACTGATTTTTTTTTTCGTATGACAGATACAAGACCAAAATGTAATGGTTAAGA
The DNA here is from genome assembly GCF_000696155.1 of Zootermopsis nevadensis. The sequence continues at coordinate 922,993 of NW_019060444.1, forward strand.
ATCGCATTATATTGTAGTAATGTTCCACTAGTCAACCACTTCCGACTATTCTGGCATTTTGTTACATTGCCCGCGGCTCACTCTCAGCACCTAACTCTTGCCACTGACATAGGAATATAACACGTTATATGTGCAAATCCATAGACATACAGACACCCTCGGCGGTTTGTGATACCAACATCAGCACTGCTGTGAAAATGATACAGTGTTACCAGCATTATTGGCAGCTCTGAGTGCATATTCATGTTAACACGTTTTCTGCAGTACTCTCATCACAGACCTCTGAAATACGAAACATGAATAATAAAAGCTACATTATTGATGACAAAAGATTCGGACAAAAAGTCTAGAAACTTTTTTTAAACTATGAAGTGGGAATAACATTGTTCGGTGAAGATATTTAACGCTAATTCGAGATCAAACAACGAATAAAGTTGTCATGACAACGTATATAGGGAATTCGACATGAATGAGTCTTTATATTAATTAGCAGAGATTACATAAGGAGCGGGAAACTGTAGAAGGAGAGCGAATGTTTTGTTCACAAAGATTAATAAACAGTGCAAAGAGTGGCAAAAGATTTTCGATTATACCTCTGATTAATGTAGTTACTGGGTTAATATATCATTTGTATATATACATGCAAAATTATTGAAAAGAAGCCGACGTACTAAGGTTGATAAAATTTAAACATTCTTTTACATAATGAAATTTTGAAATTCTGTGTCGTCATATCTTTCACAAGGTCGATGCTTGAGATTTTATGAATAGAATGAGAATGAAGATGATAATGATTATGGTGACGATAATAGTAATAATTAAAATAATAGTAATTCAGTTCATTTATTTGTCGGATTGACAGTGGCAGAACAAGGCCTTTTAGAGCGGAAGAAACACAAATACCTGGTGGACCGACTTAGAAAATGTTTTGACTATTAATGTAGAGTAATCTATAATTTTCTAGTACGATAATAATAGTGGTAGTTGTTATCTTTGTATTTTGTTTATGTTTTTCTTGATTTCATTCAGTGTCGTATCAGTGGCCTGAATATTATATGAACCCATTTACTAGCACTTACCAAATTAAATAATCGTATACTGTTGAAAATGTTTGACTATACTTAAGAACATAAAATGTTTTGTTAAATTCCCCCTATTTAAATGTACTACGTAATCAGTATATGCTACAATGATCAGATTTCTTGCCTTTTATTGTGCAATAATGGTTTGAGTCTTCTGATTGTGTACACTAGAAAATATGTTCAAATTTACGGATTCGAGTTTTAATAGTAACTGGTTGAAATCCGCAAGAACTCTTGTTCTCTTGTTATTATTCGATTAAACTTTAAATACTTGAACAAGTTACTGTTCATATCTTGAATTCACAGGCTACCAGAAATGTACTTTATTGACTTGATAGTGAAATGTATTTTCGAACAGTTTGTGTATGTAATGCGGATCATGATTCAAGGCTTTGGGTATTCCCTTACTCCAGTATTCGAAGACGCAGGCAGCTCCTAACCGCTTTGAACCGAAACTGTCTTCTGGAAGAATCAATAGCCGACAGCCATGTCCCTCACGTTCTCGGAGCAGATTGTGGTACTGCCAGTAATGCGTGGAGTAGGGGCTACTAACGATTCTAGCCCAGCTTGCAGCCCTGCTGAGCTTTTAAAACTTTTACATTGTGCTCTAATAGGAAAGCCGATCCTGTTTTATAGTTTATGATTCATTCGTGTTCCTGCACCCCAGATACTTGACTTTCATTGTCATATTAAAAATTAATACTACTTATTACCCCATTATAAGTCGAGAAGAATGAGATGGGCTGGGCAAATAGCGCGCATGGATGGGACAATGCACCGGGTATTGGTCGGGAAGCCTGAGGGGAAGAGACCGCTGGGGAGACCTAGACGTAGATGGGAGGATAATCTCAGGCGGGATCTGAGGGAGATAGGAGTTGAAGGAGACTGGATTTTGTTGGCCCAGGACAGGGTCCGGTGGAGGGCTTTGGTTAATTCGGTAATGAACCTTCGGGTTCGGTAAGCCATCTAGTTAGTTAGTTATTACCCCATTATAAGACTGTTTTGCTGTGCGGTATATTGAATTTAAGAAATGTTTTAGTCTTCTATGTTCGTTGTTTGCCTTACGTTAGATGTGCATGTAAACATAACAGATTTAAATATTTGGATTGTCTTAAATGAAGGCGCATCTTCCTGATTTTACCTTTGACTTTCAGTTCGGTTAATTTGACGATAATTGTATGAATCATTGATACAACATCTAGAATAATTGCACTGTAGACGTTTAACTTAAAATTGTATTATGGGGATGAAACTAATTACGTTTGTAAATATCTTATATTTTCACTGTCGTTTTACTGTTCATCCCGGATAACTAAAAATTGCTTTAACTTACTTTTATTTTACGATACTGCATACATTTATTTAATTCAGGACATGTAAACTGTTTTTATTAAGACTGTGTTACATAATGCTCAATTACTGAAAAACAATAAGTAATTCAGTAATTTTAAACCAGCGATTCCGATCTGTTACCACGAGCTCCATGAAAGCAATGTCTGAAGTTATAAGAATCAGTTTTTATTTAGGTATTTGTATTTATTTGTTCTGCATAGACTGAATGTATTAATTAGTATCTCAGTGATATTATACTTCCAGTTATCGTGCCTCTGTATATAAATTGTAACATCCACATAACATTATTTATTTGCTAATTTGTTCGGCCACAAACATACTTTTTTAGAGCCCTTGTTCTAAAACATTGCTCATTTGACATTTGTCGTGCGGTAACCGTATTTACGAAACTGTAAACTCGATTACACATAAATATTTTATATTCCTTCCGTGACTCGTTTTGAGTAAGCATTTGTGCAACGCGTATTTTCTACTCTGCTCTAAGCTGAAAGAGAACTTTCATCATGTTCCTATTATTTGCATTATTTATACCAAAGAACCTTATACTTCGTGCCGAAGTACAGATAAAACTAACACTGGTTATTCAAGAAGTTCCTTTTTTCTGTCAGGGCAGTAAACGGTGTATCCTAATATAATATCGGCGCATTATAATATTTGAAGCTGATACAGAACAGCTACGTTTAATTACGTAAACAATGAATAAGTAATGTGACTCCCTGTACTACTGTAATATGCAATTCCATAACCAACCAATTAAATTGATCAGAGCAGTTACTAAGAGGCTGATAGTCGTTCAGCTAGTCGAGAAATTTCTCGACATTTGTGGAACCAGAAGGTTCAATGCCGTGTTCATAAGAGCCGTCACCGGTCCCTACCCTGAACCAGATGGATCTAGTCCACACCCGCCCTCCCTGTTTCCTTAGATCCGTTTTCATATTATCCTTCCATTTCCGCCTAGGCCCTTGTCTTGTTCGAAGAAATGGCGTGTTTAATGGGAATATATCTACAGTTAGTATAGTGACTGGCTTTGGACTAAACGAATGGGGTTCGTTTCCTGACACGGGGTTTTCTGTCCATGCCATCACGTCAAGACCAGTTCTGAGGTCCGTGCGTAACCTCCTCCCTGATGAATACCGCGAGAAAAGCGGTTGGTATGTGAAGATGACCACTCTCCTCCATTTAGAGATGAGTTTGATAATGAATGAATCTATAACACTGTTCCCCATACGTCTTGATGTCATGGCACATAATTAAGTATGGGGACACTTTTAAATTTAACTTTTATGCATACTGTAGGAACTTTGTCATAATACATTTCTGTTCACAAAATTTATCTCTGTTATTTTTGTTTTATCTACTCACGGTGATTACTTGATACACCGTTTTGTAGAATATTGATCGCTAATTAATTACACTTCGGATATTTAATTAACGCCATATGTCGCATTTTGCTGTAGCTGTGGAGGAGGCCCGCATATTTCCTTCCCCCTCTTTTTGGGTGCTGGAAGTCTCCAGCGTCAATTGGAGCATTTCGACTACACCCTTAATTGTTTTCTTGAAGTATTGCCATCTAGTTGGAAAAGCACGTATTACACTTGCTATGTGTAAAGTTATATGCTGGCAGCAACTTGAAGTGAAGTTATAGTACACTAATATTTATTGAAACGCATGTACAAAATTGCGCAGAGAAGTGAAACACTCTTCTATGTTTCGAATGGGATTTGAACTCACAACCCATCACTATTACTATCACTTTGTAATATGCCTTTTTGGCATAACTGACTACATTTAGCAGAGTAATTTTTAGAAACTGATAGTTGCTTAGCAGTCGAATTTGCCATATTTTATGGAATTGGGAGGTCCATTAACTGCTAATAATCGGATACTGTCATCCAACCCTTAGACGGTGATTATATGTACTAACCATCTCAGATCCTCATCTGTAATTTTGTTCACGAGTCCTTTTGTCGGGGTGAGTAACATTTTCGTGCGCGTTGTAAGATTTCTCGTCTAAATACCGGTTTCATCTATTACGGCACTGATATTTAATTTTCTTTTATTTTGAAATGTCACATTCAATCCAAAAGGGCTGCTATATTTTACGTCGCAGAACTATTAGTATTTTGTATTCGGTCTTGCTCTTAAGTAACCATTCATGCAGGTGTCTATCCTTGCATACCGAATCTTGTATATTTGCCTTTATTCTTCGATTTGTATGAATTTACTAATTCCATATTTCCATTATCTGCTAAAATAAAATATAATTTCTCTATACAAACCTAAGGCGGTGAACTCCTTTAGAAGATCATGAAATGATGTCAAAACAATTTCTCACAAGACAGCATGTTGGCTGTAATATAGCTTTTTGTGTTTAAACGATGATACTTTTTGAAACTTATTAACTCTGTTTGGCACTAAGTTGAGAGGGTCTGAAACCAAAGCGATCACTGACATTGTTTCGTATCTTCCCAGTACCTTGTTTTGTCTACACAGAGAGATTCTTATGCATTTATGCTCCCTCTCACTCTTCTTATAAGATTTTTTGTTGTTGTGAAGTTTCAATTACTGCATAAATAAAAGCATACTGGGGAGTCAATGTCAGTCCGTCCGCATGTTTCATCTCCCAAGCTATTCAACAGAGTTTCATTGATGTTAAATTAAACTTAATTGTTTCCCTTCAAAACGACCCAATGTATAACAGTTTAGAAGACGAGATAAAACACGATATTATCATGATATTAAGGTTGTATTTGATATCTTTTTCGATATCGTTTAAATTTAATTAAGTACAAAGAACATTATGACTCAGTGCAGTGACAAATTACCGTATAGTGCATTTAGCTTTGCTTCAGTGAGATACTATTTGAAGTAAATGAACATCAGAGCCTTTGCTGTACGAAAAAGAACAAAGAACTCATTTGGATAATGTGTTTACTCGAAATTAATACAGGACTTTCCTTATCAACGGTTGTTATTATTGGACTAGTATTTACGTGAGTGGAATAAATGGTGCAAGTACGTGTTAGATCGAGGATAATGTAGGGATTTATACAACTGAAATGATTTTCGTTGACGAATCGTTTATGGTGTGCATTTGAAAACCAATGTAAGGCCATAATTTATGCCTTACTTGATATATTCACTTGTTAAGACGTTGGATTCTTCTGTGTATTTGCTATTACATTGAGTATCTGTGGTCTGCTACTTTCATATGATCTTTTAGTATTAAAATATCTGTATCTTCCTACAGTTAGTCCTCACTTCTGTATTCAGCATAATACATTAGTTCCTTCCATGATCGTTTTAATAAAATAATAGATAGCCAAAAATACCTGGGATATGGGTGTACACAGTTATACAGTTTAGAGTTGGAATGCCAAACCCAGTATCTACTAAGAGCCGCTTAAGAAATATCATTGTTCCCACGCCATCACATGGGTGGGGATTTAAATTTTCTAAAATTGGGATATTTGGGGTCGTACACATATAATTCCAGTACTAAGTGGTGGCGTACTCCTGTAATCCAGCTACTTGGAGGCTAGATGTTGAGGATGAGCTGATCGCGAGTTTTACATTCCTGATTTTAAGAAGGATTTCTGGGACATTGTTAAAAATAAATAATATATCCAAATTAAGTACGTCAAACTTCCATTAGCACTTGTAAATATAAACATTTGCCTTTAAAATTTTGTCACATTTCGGAACAAATAATATTTATTCGTTAACAGAGCATTAAATTTTTTATATTGTTTTGTAGAGCATCAGACTGCATTCAAAGAATTCACCAGAACGTCAAAAAGCCCTTGGCAATCCATGTTCAGTGACACGTAATATAAACTTCAAGAAATATTTGTTTTCTCCGCAGAATGATTGGAAAATGTGTTATTCCACCTGTCCTGTTAGTCAAAATAATGCACGCTACAGTTTCACGCTGAAGTTACCGTACTGAATAAAACTGTAGCGGAATGTCTGTTCGATACAGCTCCTTTGATGTGGTAAAGTGTTAGAATCGTTTACACTTCCACTTAACTTCTGACGCATTTCAGTGTAAGCATAAAACAATATAATATTTATTTACAGAGCCATACCAGTGTTCCTTACACGGCAATCAAAATTCTGTGTTGAATTTTGAAACATCGGTTAATATATTCCCGAACTTCAACTCAGTGATTGAATATGTAGGTCTATGTATGTACAGATACCAGAAGAAAACTATAAAAAGTATATGTTACACCATATTTTTATAGTACTCCACTCTTGTTCAGATACATAAATTATAAACAAAATAATCGATCCCATATCGTATTAGAGTCATGTAGAGTTTGTTTCGATAAGTAAACTGGCTTCTATTTTTTTTTCGACAGGACCTTCTGTAACATGTTGATGCCTTACTTTAAATGTTTCCTAGACCATTTTCTTTAAATTCTTCTGAATCCATTAGTGACAGCCATCCTAAACATTCAATAGTATAACCTATGAAGCTGTGAGAATGTTGTTAAAAACAAATAAACTTGAATGCTAGATCTCTTACCTGATATTCTTGAATGTACTAATGGCAATTAAATGTAAAATATCTCCTGAACTGTCGTATACCATTTGCTGTATCAAATACAAAAATTATTTTCTCTGCTCGTAAGAGGTATTTTAATGCTAAGAAACAATGACTGTGTAGATGATATTAATTTACAACATATCTTCCTGAAACAATGTAAGATTCGTTTTAGTACCGTAGGTTGATTCTTCATCTATGGGAAGTTATGGATATCTTATTGATATATGTTGTTTATGTTAAATGACCTATTGTTCAAAAGGGAAACAAGAAGTTTGTCTGTCGTTCTCTTTCGATTTATCAATTTTTTATGGTTAGTGTAACCACTGACCGAGACCACCTGCAATCTGCGTTGCGAATAGCACCACTTATTATGCACATATTAATATTTGTATTACTGTAGCTGAAATAGAACAATTTGAAGAGTGCGTTGTCATCTGGCTTCACACTTGCATACATAACTGCAGCAGCTTGGATACGTGCGCTTAATTGGATCAACCATGATAACTAAATTAAAGCAGACGAAGCGTGTAATTGTAATCTGCATATCATATTACGTGTATCTAAATTTTAAAAATTCATAAACTGGATTATCGCTTTGTCTGAATATGTTTGTAGGAAATTCACCAAATATGTAGATATTATGATAGTCCAAATTCTTAAGGACAAGGCCAGTGATCTCCAAAGCCGTGTGTTTCCTGTCGAGATTTTTTTGTGTTCTCCGAAAAATTGTTTCATTTATGAAGCCTATAGGCTGTATGACGTATATAACCATTGAATACATTTGAAATTAATTCGTGTAGTAACTGAATCGTACGATATAAATGTACCTAGTTATTATACATAATGCTAATAAAGGAAAATTATGAGTGTTCTCACTATTGACGAGTCGCATGAAAGATGTACCTTATTAAGACTGACCAAGTTATATTCCAACGATATTTTATTCAATAATATATGAACTTGGTGAGTAGCTAAACCTTGAATTATAATTATAAATATTAAATAGTATTTGTGACTGGCCACGGAAGGCAAGGCGAAACCACCGTGGTACTTTCGCAAGACAAACCCCGAATGGGGTCACGACGGTCAAGCTGACCATAGGCAATAAAAAAATAGTATTTGTGAGCCTTATAGGTCTATATCGCATATTTATAATAATATGTCATTTCAAGATATTAATGAAGCTATTCTGAGCCAAAAACCATTATCATGTTTTGTATAAATAGTTACGGATGATTTGAGGGACTCAGAATTACGTCCTGATGCACTCGTCTAGCTTGTACTAGAAAAGGAATCAGTTCAGATGCTATAAAGTACATACAGATATAATCAACATGTTTATTTCACGGGGGCCGAACGTCGTTCTCTAGTTGTTCGCACTCCTGCTTCGCATTCGGATGATCCCGGGTTCAGATCTCGACTCAGAAACCGGCTATCCTTCTTCGTCTAGTTCCGATTTAAGAATTTACTGAGCTATGTCTCGACTGTGATGTTACTTTGTACTAAGCTTGACAGATGCTTACAACAAGCACATATTTGTATAGCGGCATTATCTTTTACACTTTTCGGTTGGAATTTGGAATTACAGCTGTTACATACTGTGTGTGTTTAGCGTAATTAATTTGAAAAACTGGAATGCTCATAAATTATGGTTGATAACACGAGTCAGCTGTCTGCAGTGTTCGCTACATGCCAGACAGGTATCTCCTCAAAGTTTTTGAACTTTGATTTTTATTTCGGAACTTAAAACGTCACTCAGATACTTGGTCTTTTAAAGCTTTCAGATTATTCACAGTTTCTCCCAGAGGAGTTTTGGAGACGTTGGCTTAAGCAAACACATGAGTAGGGTCACTATGTAAACTTTGAAGTCAGGTCAAGATAGGTCGTGTTATTCTTCACCTGTAAGTACAAAATCCAAACGTCACGCTCGAGTGATTAGGATTTCTGCCTTGCAATTGCGAGGTAACTGGTTTAACTCTGGACCCGGAGACGGACTACATATCCAAAGGCTTCTCTTTGTTTGCCTCAGTACGCCCAGTCAGATGCTCGGATAGTACCTTCAGTTAGGCCCCAACAGCGTTATTCTGCAGCCTTTCCAGTTCATTAATCATTCTGTCAAGCGATTTACCTACAGCGTCACTAAATAAACCGTAAATAAATAAAATTTAATTCACCTGACGATACACGACCACAGACCCAGGGATCAAACTCGGAGTGATCATTGACCTTTATACTCGCACTGTCGACAGAGACTGCAGGATAGTCACTTCGACTAGAAGATGGGGACAGGATCCCCGAAACGTCGGTCTAAAAGATGCCTCACCCATAAACAGGATCCACATTTCATTGAATTACTGTAACCCGAAATCTTTTCTAAATTTTTAGCTTAATTACAGCACATTTTTATTTCGCGTAGAATAAATTATAACCATGTCTATTGATGTATTTCATAATGCACTGTTAACCGTATTCGAAATATGATGTTGATATTTGTCCTGTAACACTGGGTGGATTTAATTAACAATCACAAACTCAGTCTATGATGTAGTTATAATTTCGAATGAAAAAGTTTTCGTGATAAAAATTAAATGCATTCAAGTGTACTTCTAACTTTTGTATTTTATCAGTCATACGCATTGAAATCAAAAACGTCAAACACTTCTAAAAGTTGTTGAATATTTTCAAAGTAGCAGCAGTAATTTAGAAGTTTGGAGTTCTGTTAGTTAATACCATAGAGAGTGATTGTTCGGTACGTCATTTGATGTAAATACAATTTTGACAGTTTTTAAGGACGTCAAACTGTCTTGACATTTCTTTTGTAAGTCTTATAAGTTTACGAATTTCGCAAATATTTTGCACAAATAAAAAATCATTCGGTAATTAAAGAAAATTGCCAACAAAATCATTGCTTGTGAGAGGTCCATGTTAACTTATATTTGCAAACAAATGATATTGCCATTTTTAAGCATGCCTTTCTGGCGGTAAACATTGGCATAATTAATTTGAATAAAGATCATATAATTATTTTACGTGGTGGTAATATGAAGGCTAGAAAGCTGGTAGAAAAACATTTACAAATTTGCTAAATTTCTAAAGAAATTGTATTTCATTAACCCCCTTTCTTTATTTTATAATTGAAGATACGTCTGGAATCATGATGTCCCTGTGTTTATCCCCCATTATAACGAGATAGTTGACAAATCTTCGTGTGACATAGTGTGAGTAATAAATACACGCCATCCTATCTTTATACCTTACAATTTCCATTCGTCGACAGTACCAACATGGCGGCAGTGAGAACTAATGAGATGCTAGGGACTTTGTCGACGTATCCAGTGCACTGGCTTGTCATCCTGAAATTCGTGTGATAATATATCTTGGGAATATATGTACGTATCTTCTGTGTAGGCACTGTTTTGTAGGATGCAATACAACTTCGTACAAATTCTGTATCCAGCTTTCGGCTTAAATGCGATAACTGAATGACCTTTTCAGTAGATATAAGAAATGTTAATGGAAATACTGTATAAGCAAGCGTACGCCATCTATATGAAACACGTTTCATATGTTAACGCTTAACGAACTGTTCTGAGATGCTGCGCCCATGTATTCTGCAGAAAACTTTACGTATATTTCAGAGATATTATGCACACAGCGCGAGAGGACTTGGTTTCAGATTTTGGAATCAGTAAGACAAGGCAAAACTTTGTTGGGGAAGAATCCCACAAGACAGCCAACTTCACACTCGCTACCCTGAGAACCTGAAATCTCACCTTTTTTTCTTGTCTCCTGTTAAACATGTAACCTATAATTTAGTTGTACCTAGTTTTAATTATTTTCTATACCAAATTCTGTAATTAGTATGTCGCTGAATATTTTAAAAATACTAATAATTTTGTTGTAAAGAACTGTTTCTTGATTACACACCTTCCTCTTAAAATGAACAGAGAACTTATAGTCGGATTAATTTCCCTCCATGTCCCACAATTTTGGAACTGCAGCACACATTTGGAACAACTCTGTAGTCATGCCACTGCTTTGAAATTAATACCAACTTCTTACCAACGGTAAACCAATTAAACTTCTGGTGGTGTAATATGGCCTTTTGTAGGAAAGCAATTGGCAATCCGATTTGCCAGATCAACTGTAAGATTAATGGCAACGAAATCGTGCCAGTGGCATTAGTAACGGCGTAACTTACGAGAACAGGAGGTGGAGGAATGACGTAGTTATATACTGTATACTCCTTCTAACTAAAGTGCTTCAAGTATATGTAGCTAAGAAGGGAAGTTTGTTTTTAATTAGACATTAATTATTTCATGGTTTGCTAGTGAGATAGAGAGGGAAATTAAAAATACCCAAGCAATTTAATACTACGCAATTGGTAAAGTGTAAAGAAGAAGAAGAGAGATGGCGTAATAGTAAAAAGAAGTATTGGGACTATGATTTAATTGGGTTCCGTTAATTTAAACTTTACCGCGTAAATTTCACATAGCTGTAATGTAAACCACACAGAACACGAAATGGTATGAGAAAGTAAAGTATCGTTATAGTTTTCACAGTTGTTGCTTCTTACGTCGTCTTCTTGCTGTGCAATTAATGTTTTACGAGTTTCGATAATTTGACGGCCCAAAATAAACTAGTCGACTAAATAATTCACTGAAATGTTAAGTTTCATTAAGCAAGTAGGCTTATAATACTTGTTGAAATGTTAGCTAGAAATTAAATGATAATAGAGATAAGAACTTAATTATTTTTAAGCTTTAATTTTAAATTTTAAATCCTGAGTTATATAATAATTATTTCGAATTTGTATTTTAAGTTAATATTACATTACTCATAATATTCCAGAAGGCAATGAGCTTCACATACCTGCCACCGTGAGAACCTGAAATCTCAGTTTTGTGTTTTATTTAAATTTGGGAGAAGACTGTGGTGTATGGAAATTGGCTACTTAGTTGAGTAAATATTCCCACAGGTATAGGGCCTGTAAATAAAGACTGATAGCCTGCAAACTCCTATGCTTCCACATGCCTTTAATTAAGAGCGCAGGCTACATTTAAATATAATAATTAAGTAGTTGCTTCTGGAAAGTAAAACCTCGCAGCACATTTTATCCACAAAATTAAGCAATTTAAACTGGTCTGTGTTATTGTTAGGACTGCCCTCGATATGATACACTAATTTACGTTTGAGTAATGGACATGATGTTATTTTAACAAGAATTTTGAGCTAGTTTCCTTTCTTGGCAATAAGAAATATAAAGTAGTATTGTTAAAATAAACAGAAAAGCCTAATATTTCTGAGCAGAGATACTCTTTGTTCTGTCCATGACAATTGTGATTGTTCTCTGCAATTGCAAATAGTAGTGTCACTTACACTTACAAGATAGTTACAGTTTACGCAGAGAAAACTCCTACCTCACAGTAGATAAAAGTATCGTGATATTGAGACGTGAATACATGTACATAATACTTAATAACTTATATCACCACAGACTATATTCTTAATCATTCCCTGTAAATCCTTTGATTGTACGACCTTACTGCAGCTAGCACTCGGCTGTAATGTAGAGTATATCCCGTTGCAGCCTTAATAATAGCTGACTTTCACTGAGGCTCTCTGTTCTCAACAGAATTCAGTTTAATCACGATATCGTGAGGATGGTACCTACGGGATGCACCATCACATCATGGCTAATTTATGACTAGGAGCTAACCCGTACAATTCCCTGATCATCATGATGGCATGGGTAGACAGGCGGGTAGCATGTACAGTTACCTCCGAGGCGTAATCCTAAATAACTTCAATGAATCAGAGCAGTCCACCGGCTACTCGTATTATTGACTCAAAAAGAACACTGAGTTCATACAAACCTGTTTATATACCATTCACATTGCCAGTGACGTTCATTAGCCGATTCAAAGTATTAATGAGAATTATACTGGATATAAAGAAGGATTGAACAATTTTTTGAATAACTGGCAGAATAAGTTAAAAAACCAACAAAACACATTTGCAGTGTTTGCATTTCACGATGTCTCATGCGATAGACCAAGTGCGACAATAATTGTCAGACGGGAAAGTGATAATGTTGATGGGTCTCCATTACAGCTGGCTGTTCTGATTAGGCTTGTCAGTTATTGATTTCTCACAGTACAATCTGAGTAGCTGCTGGAAATGTAATAGAGAGTGTTCACTATGTTCGAAACCAGATAAATGGGTTAACCTATTATACCTCGTATTGTAATACATGTTCCTGTCGTTTCTCGCTTGTGGTCTGCAGAAAAATAGACCATAAGGTATTCTCCATAATATAAGTCAGTCACAACTGACATTTAATTTAATCACGCTCAGGGAACTATTATATACGTGTTTGTGTATTTTTTTTATAACGGTCACTCCCGTAGTTGTTATAACTTTCATGCTTATTTCATCTAAATAATGATCCATTTTCCGAAACTTGTTTTGCTCCGAATACGAGACTATTATTTTATGTTCTTGACGCTGTAGCGTCAGTAAAGAACACCTTATACGCCCGTCCGTGTTTGTCGCGCTGTCCTAACATTTAGGAAACCCGCATGACAATGGGGTTATCGTTCTCTTTTATTATTATTTGTATTCCTATTGTTATTCCTGTTTCTATTGTAATTATGATTTGTATTGTTATTTTATTGCTTCCCCCCTACTACCCCTCTGGTCTTGCATTAAAATGGTTGGGCACCCCTGGTCTTGTGCCATCTTTGATTAGAACATTTAGTCCTCAGGAGGTCGAGGACTGCCCCCGAGGGGCTTTAGCACTCTTGGGGTTAGACCAAATCGGGGGACTGAGCCCTCTGGATGTAGTGTCACCACTTCTAGTTCCAAAAGGATTTTTTCATTTTGGGACTCCACCCCCAGCTCCTCCCAGAATGCTTATTTCGTGGGGGCCCAACAGTCTAAACTTTTTGTTCATGATGCCCTGCTCCCCTCGGCCTTTCTAAGCTGGGAACAAATACTCCTTCGGCGACCACTCCCGCCATGTAATGTTGCCAACGCCTACTCCAGATCGCAGTATTTTATATCTGGGACTCTGCCACCTAGGCCCATCGTCAGGATACTTTCTTCGTTGGGGCCTGGCCCCACCGACTTTTGCTCCACGACCACCTCCACGCTGTTACGACAGATTAGATTGAGTTAGGTTAAATTTGTTTAGTGGATTTTGTTAGGTTAGGTGACATTTTGAAAATTGTTGTGACGTTTTGACACTTATAGCCACAATTCATCACTCCGTAACAGTACATCACGCCTAGCCACACTTGGTTACGCTTTGTAAATATTCGTCACGTTTCGACATTTCAGGCCACATCTCGTCACTCCGTTACAGTACGTCACGCTTTGTCACGCTTAGACAAACTTTTCATATCTTCGTCGTATTTAAACACTTAAGGCGACCTCTCTTCAAGCCTTTACAGCAGTCGCGCCTAGTCACGTTTGGTCACGCTTTGTAAATCTTTTTCACGTTTCGACACATTGGGCGATCCCTTGTCACGACGTGAACGCAGGTGACGCTTTGTATACTGCGACTGGGCCGCAGAGCCGGTCTTGTCGCAGAGGAAGAAAATCGTCTGTCTCTGTCGGGAATCGAACTCCGATATATCGTACTAATACTTTGTATGAATTTATCATCTCAATATTCAATACAACCTACACTTTGTATTTCCTCTTGATTTTATTGCCTTAATAATAAGTGCCGAACGGTATAAATTGTTCTCGCCTACATTTTTCGGCGCTATTGAATTACACAAACTGTAAAATAATAATAATTTAATTTTCCTGTAAGTGTGTATGTATTTAACTTTATCAGAATGAATTAATGTATTCACATGCATACACGCACACGTGCAGATTCAGCCTTTATATGAATGAACATTCAATTCAACTTAACCAATTATAAACAGTCCTTGTAAGTATTTGTTGCTTTTTAATTTTTGGAAGATGATGATTTCAATGTACATTGTTCCTGTTTCTAGGAAACCTATAAAGCAATATCGGATGGTGTAATATCGTATTTATAAGCCAGCCATGCACCCCCTACTTTTCTGCCTTAACCTTACTTCTCCGTCAGCGAGTCTCCTCATCCAAGCAGTCTTTTTCAGTCGACTTCCCCAAATTCCGAAATCCAATATTCGACGTAAAATTGAGGTCGATGCAAAAAGAAGAAAGGTTGGAGCTATATCCACTCTCACCCACCCCATCTCTTTCATTCTTTGCATGATTCATTCCACAGTATCTTCTTTTATTACTCGTTGTCTCGCCTCGTCTTCCCTTTTGCAGTTACTTTGTTATTCAGTTATACTTTTTGAGAAATTAGTTGGATCGTCGATAAAATTGATGACAGTGAAAACTGAAGACAGCGGAATAAGTAATGTTTTTTTATGATGGATACGTACATACACTTTAGAGATACGCATGTGTGTGCTCCTTTACTTTCGGTATCTAAAGAAATAGTGATTTGAATTTATTTACAAGACTAATATAGTGGAATAGGGAAAAAAAAGAAATTTTAAACTCCTCTCATTTCAAACTTTTTACTCGGTGAGCTTGATTAGTCAGCTTCACGCTATGGCCGATTCCGTCCAGAAATATCTTCTTCGGTACTCATTTTATAAAATGCTTGGAAGAGCTGCAGATTCGGTAAAGTCTCTACTGGGAATCAAACGCAGGTCCTTCAGCCGGATACGTTACTAATTCAGCTGAAACAAAAATTGGGAAATGTAACTTTATCGCTTGTGCGTTAGCCATCTTTTTTTTTACCACTTACATAAAATGTTTCATGCAAAATTTGTGGACGTTTCTATTCCATATGCATTACAGACAACAGATTTCGATGTGGCAACTCAAGAACTAAACTTTTCATTGCATTTCACTTAAAATGACACCGATTTTGCGGATATATTTTTCACACAGCTGTCACAACACATTGTTAAAAATCGCACGTCAAATACTATTTTCCATACCTTTATAGTCTATTTATCACACAAAACTATTTTATCTAATCTGTATTCAAATTTCATCTAAGATTTATCGTTCTCTAAACAAAACAGCAATCTTTTCCGTGTCAGATGTAACATATATCTTTCACAAAAGCGGCATAAGGAGATCGAATTCGAAAAAACTGTAAACGTTGTTGCATTTTACTTAAATTCAGAATAGCCGGGCTCTTCATTTACTTAATTTATGCTTAAGGTTTTCTTTGGGTCTTTTGTAAATAGTATAAAATAGAAATCGGGCTCGGCATAGTAGTGATGATATTATTACAGAGTGTATAGTGGGAGAATGTACCCTGGTCTAGTTAAATGCAACACAAACAATATAGATGAGCCCCAAGACTCGATGCATCTCAGTATTATATTAGTTTTAAAGACAGACACAAGAAACTGCAATAAGGGATGTTTATCATTGACCACATATACACACTGAGTTTGAATAAAGATGAACTAACAGTTCAAAACATAATGTAGTGTTACACTTTGGGACATGAATTTTCATCTTATTTTAAGTATTATTGTAAGTTAAATCACTTTGAAAGCCTTTGCCATGTAGCTATCCACATTAATGGCTGGATGTACAGTCAGATCCCCTGAGAGGACATTGATATTATCAGCTGTTTGACTTGATATTTGTGATAATATAACAATTGAATGAACGATAAGAAGGGAAACAGTCGAATCCTGCGTGCGTTATATCACATCTCTGCAAGTGACGTGAGCAGATCACAGATAATTTAATCGGTTTCAATTGTGTGAAGTAATAATGGCGGATACAAGATATCGGGACCTATGTATAAAATTCAGTATCATAGAGTAGTAGTACTGATTTGTAGTAAAAGCTATCCCGTTACACGCCATGTAGGCGCTTGGGGGAGAGATAATATAGCTCCCACTCATGCTAGACCTCGATACTACATAGGGGTGAGTGGTCACCGTCACGCTTTCTAGGGCATACTGAAATCCAAACGTTTTCAAAAGTTACATTGTTATTTTGTCTTCATGAATTGGATAACTATATGATTATACGGGAAATTCCACGCTATCCTTGGCCACGTTGTATCTGCATGGACTCCGTATCACTTCCTGTTGATAAGAACTTGACTTTAAATTTCTTATATAGACCAGTATTTTGTCTGTTATTGTGAACCTATAATCGTAGGAACAATTTAAGTATCCTCTGAGAAACTGAATTTATGCTTTAATCTTGCCACCTTTTCAGAGACTTCCATTTTCGATGTTAAGTTTTGTGGGCGTTAAGACGACACCCACAGGAACAACACTGATGCTTCAGGATACGATTTGGATATGAACATGCACAGACGCGTAAGATTAACTTTGCATTAGCCCTCAGTCTATCGTGTTCTGACCACAAGCGATAAAGTAGCCACAGAGGGCAATAATAACAGGGATTTCATGGACCTAAAGATGGCTATTATATCCTATGTGCATGTAGATTATAAGACATTGTCTAAAATATGTCTATTCTGATACTTAAAACTGTGATTTGTTCATAAGGCTCCATTCTTACCATCGTAAAAGCTGTCGATAGTAGGCTAGATATTTTAAAGTATCAAGTTTTATGAGTTATTTTGAGTTTCCACCTTAACCGTACTGTACAGAACATTTGGTCTGTAATCTCTGTTGGTATAGTGAGGGTATTTGGTGACTGTGCCGCTGGGAGTAGATAATGCGGCAACCGACGCAGTGATCGCGCATAACAAAAACACGGTGCAGTGCCGTTAACATAATGGCAGTATTATAAACTAATAACAGATACTCTCAAGATTTCTGTCTTCTGGGTTGTTGCGCTGTGTAGTCTGGTCGATGATAACCAACGTTTCAGAGATCATACTGCCTCCGTCATCAGGGCGATGAATATCATATTCATCGCCCTGATGACGGAGGCAGTATGATCTCTGAAACGTTGGTTATCATCGACCAGACTACACAGCGCAACAACCCAGAAGACGGAAATCTTCATACTCATCGCCCTGATGATGGAGGCAGTATGACCTCTGAAACGTTGGTAAACATCTACCATACTACACAACGCAACAACCCAGAAGACGGAAATCTTCATACTCTCCGCTGTGAGAACCTCAAGTCTTAGAGATACTCTCAAATTGATTGTACTAAATTTTTAACCAGTTAAATAAAAAATGGAGTAGTTTACGACGTTTAATTACTGTGGTCGTTAGGTCAATTATCGACCAGCTTTCTTCTGGGTCACTCAGTGAACAGCAGTCGCCTTTGAAGGCCTCAGACTACCATTATGTAAGGAAGACTGATGATGACAGTGACTTTCAATGCCATATTCCGCATTGCCTTTCGGTTTATACGTTAGCCCTTATCACACGAAAGTTATTTGAGAAATCATTGTTCTATCTAGTTACCAGAAGATAGGAATTAATTTGTTTACAGGATACTGATGAAGTACAAACACGTAAAGCTGAATAAAGTCAGGTTGAAGCTTAACATGACAGAAATTTCGTGCAAAACTCATCAGTCTCCTCAAGTGCGTTTCGTCGAAAGTATATTATTGTCTGTCTCATTCCTTCCGTTCATGTATCCTCCTGTGTGGATGTGCCAGGTGCGTCAGATTGATTTAATTCGATTGACATTTATATTCTCCAATTTTCGATAATGGGAGTCGGATTCATTCAGCGGCAGACAGGAGACGTGCGAGAGTTAGAAAAATTCAGTTTGTGGTGCAACTAAAGTGGAAAAGGTACGTCCAGATGCCGTATTCACTGCGTCCTGTGTAGGTCGCGTGCCGCTAAAATTGATCCTAATATGAAGTCATCGGCACGGATCACTGCACAAGTCTTCCCCTTAATTTTAATTTCAATTGTATTTGGCTCACCTATCGTGTAGCATGCGATATTGACCTTTATTGACATTCTGATTTTTTTTTTAGGAGTGACTGCTGTAAGTCTGCTTTGATCATGTTCAGTGAAACGCCTTTCTCACACGCAACTAATCTCTCTTTCCTTTTCACGTAGTTTATAGTGAATTTTCATTTTTTAAGCTTAGGTCTCTAGTCGTTATTTAATCACTATCAACTGTCTGCTGTAACACCAGAAGAAATGTAAGAACTGAGTGTTTTGGCTCACTTCATGAAGTCTGGTTACCAGAAGCCACTTATGACTGAATAATTAGCTCGTATATATTTATTACATGTCGTGATACAGATGCCATTTTATAATTAATTGTTTTAAAGTACAGTCGTATTACACTTTGATTTGATTTGTGGGATTTGAGGTTCTCGTGGCGGCAAGTTTGAAAATAGCTGTCTTCTGGACAGTTGTGCCACTTAGACTTCCAGAAATTTATCAACGTTTTAGAGGCTCTTGCTGCCTCCATCATCAGGACGGTGCAATTATGGAGGAATCAATACGTCTGAAAATACAACCCAGAATTTTATTTTATTTTATTTCTGAACGGTACACTCAATAATAAATCACTTGATTATTTAGGCTGACGCTAAGGTTATAGTTATTATCAGTCTCCGTTAATATCTTAAGAACCTAGACCTTACCTGTTGAATAGAGGTAAATTTTAGTCATGTGTAATTTTAATTTTGTTCAACCCTGTTATCTCCCTTTTTCAATCCCCGTCTAGAGTGTATGTCGATGTGTTACTCCGTTTGTGTGTCCACGTGATACTCTGTCAATGTGTCATTAGCCACCTAACTTTGAATGCGTGTCAGCTACAACACGCAATTGGTATTGTTGTGCGAAGTTTATGGATTCAACACGTCAATACATAATCTGCCTGCCATGTTCTGTAGCAGCCGATTGTTCCATAACCTCTGAGAATATTGGAACGAAATATTAATTTTTAATTTCAGAAGCGATGCTAATGGTAACATAACGGGATAGACCAGAGAAAAAGCAGATAATAAATATCGGAATCGCATGTTTTATTCTCTGGTACATGTAAGATATGAAACGTAACAAATATATGAAGCTTCTCACAGTGTATCAATTGGTGTTCGTAATCTGTTATTGTTTCTGGTGCTGAAGTTATTGCCAAAATATTGATACTGGGAACGACCCGTTCTTCAAGTGCCTGAGCACTGCGGGTCCCAACTTTTCGTTGGCTTGATCTATAGACATTCGGTAGGACTCCTTGGACGAGGGATCGGCCCGTCGCAAAGGCTCTACCCGTACACAGGACAGCACAACACAGAAAAACGCGGATAAACATCTATGGCTTGAGTGGGATTCGAACCCAGCGACCAAGCGGCACAAGGCCCACACTTCATTAACAGTCCTATGTGTCAATAAGTGGTAGGTCTGTACCGGAAGCTTCTTGACAAATATTCTTTATGCACGGGTAATGGCTATGTTGTGCTCACCTCCCGGTGAACATGCAAGGAGTATAATACAATCAGCGGACTACCCATCCGGTTCGTGTGACAGCAAGGCTCTGAACTCTTCTTCGGGAGGTGCCAGGTTTCAGTCTACATCGAGTTACTGGCTGTTCTCATTGACATTTCTCGTAGTTTTTATCCGTTCTTCAGGAGAATTTCGGAATAGCGAACCTGTCACATTTATAAATATTATCTTATGACATTTGATGCTAAATAACTTTGAAGATGACACACTGCTCTCAAACCTACTAGGAATGAAATTGTTTGCTGCGGATTCAAATAACGTTTGCAAATCCAAAACCAAATCTTTCGTGAAGTAATTCGGACAATTTAGTTGTTGAGTAAAATAAATGATGTGCTCTTCTTTCAAGTAGGCCTTCTGAAGAAGTATTAGCTTTCATTTTTAATTCCTTTGTTATAATTGTTTTGTCTGATCTAGTATGCCTGTATTTCTACACTTTTAAAAAGTTATATTTCATCTGCTTGAATTTTAGCAACACTTTTGTTCTTAATTCAAATTTTACTTCTGCATAAGAGTGTGGGAACAGACATCAATTTACACACATAAATTTAGTTTTTTTCTCTATCCTTGATGTTTTATTAATCCCGTTGATCAGTTCGTGAATCCCTAAGAACCGATGTGCTTTAGCATTTAGGCATTCGTGACAGGTTTACTGTTAATAACTAAAATTCTGTTCTGATACTGCTACTATGAAATAATAGAAAACAAAGGAACCTGCCCTATATTACATCTATTACAATGTGTGATGTATATATTTCAGCAGTGGAAACACTTTATTTGATTAGAAAATTTAATTTTCGAAAGACACTCATTAACAGTCCTATGTGTCAATAAGTGGTAGGTCTGTACCGGAAGCTTCTTGACAAATATTCTTTATGCACGGGTAATGGCTATGTTGTGCTCACCTCCCGGTGAACATGCAAGGAGTATAATACAATCAGCGGACTACCCATCCGGTTCGTGTGACAGCAAGGCTCTGAACTCTTCTTCGGGAGGTGCCAGGTTTCAGTCTACATCGAGTTACTGGCTGTTCTCATTGACATTTCTCGTAGTTTTTATCCGTTCTTCAGGAGAATTTCGGAATAGCGAACCTGTCACATTTATAAATATTATCTTATGACATTTGATGCTAAATAACTTTGAAGATGACACACTGCTCTCAAACCTACTAGGAATGAAATTGTTTGCTGCGGATTCAAATAACGTTTGCAAATCCAAAACCAAATCTTTCGTGAAGTAATTCGGACAATTTAGTTGTTGAGTAAAATAAATGATGTGCTCTTCTTTCAAGTAGGCCTTCTGAAGAAGTATTAGCTTTCATTTTTAATTCCTTTGTTATAATTGTTTTGTCTGATCTAGTATGCCTGTATTTCTACACTTTTAAAAAGTTATATTTCATCTGCTTGAATTTTAGCAACACTTTTGTTCTTAATTCAAATTTTACTTCTGCATAAGAGTGTGGGAACAGACATCAATTTACACACATAAATTTAGTTTTTTTCTCTATCCTTGATGTTTTATTAATCCCGTTGATCAGTTCGTGAATCCCTAAGAACCGATGTGCTTTAGCATTTAGGCATTCGTGACAGGTTTACTGTTAATAACTAAAATTCTGTTCTGATACTGCTACTATGAAATAATAGAAAACAAAGGAACCTGCCCTATATTACATCTATTACAATGTGTGATGTATATATTTCAGCAGTGGAAACACTTTATTTGATTAGAAAATTTAATTTTCGAAAGACACGTCTGTGTTAATAAATAGGTAACCCTGTTTTATAGTTTAATGGCAGGGAATGATGCATACCGCTCACGTGCCGTGTCTAAATTATCGTTAACTACATTCTCTTGCACAAATTAAAAAACAGGACAGACAGTCTCTTGTTAACAGATAACGAACTGTCATAAATGCGTTTTTAGTACCAATTGCGGCCCTCACTGAAAGCTTGTTTGGCATTCCATTATACGCGAAAGCGAGGTCTGGCTGATTACGCTTTTGAACTAGCAGTGAGAAGTGGACCAGCAAGCCAAATGCCTCTGAAATGTATGCAAAACTTGCATTTCTAGAATAATGTAATTTTGCGTTTATTCTTTATAACAAATCCGAAAGTATCTTACAATTATATCAGTGAAAAGGGGCCACCTGCAAGTTTTTGACAAGTATGAAAGTTTGTGATTACTTTTTGGTGATTTCTGTTGTAACAGGTTTTTACATGTGCATGTTATTATCTTTTTGTGTGTGATGAATGACATGTTCAATTAATAAAGCGGTGTTTTATGCTTATGCTAAATTATGAACATTATAAGATTAGACCTACTGTTTATAAACCCAAAGTCTGCTAAGAAACCTTATACTCTTGACGAAAAAATTCTGTTTTTTTTTTTTGTCTTTCGTGATCACAAACGAAAATGACTATGACATTTTAAGCACTTATAATTAAATTCTTTCATCGTGCCTGTTTTAGTTAAACTCCGTTAATTAAACAGCTATTTTATCTTAGCATAAAGAAGTACCTGTTATTACTTGAAGTGTCCCGGATTTGGTCTTGGCTGCTGAAAGTATTTTCGAAAATAACACAAGTATGTCAGTATAGTGGCAATCTATTGCCGAAAGACGTGGGTAGATTCAACTCCCAAAATGTGAAGTAGTTCTACTGTGTAACCTCAGATTGTAGAGAGTGGCAAACACAATTGTGGGGTAATGAATCCATAAGTATCACAGACCTTAGATAATCTCAAGAAAAGAAATTAAGATGTTCCTTTTGTTTTCATACGGCCTATCAGGATCAGTTTTGCCGTTTGATATCAGCCTAAGTAGAGCAGAAGTTCGTCAGTGCATGGAGGAAAATACTTTTTATAAGGCATGCATTTCCAGTCAGACTGTATTTAGTGTATCGGGTAGTGTAGAACGCCACACTATTCTTACGATAAACCACAAGCCGTATATGTGCGTAAATTAAATGTAGTGCCATTAGAGATTGTCTTTATGTCTTTTCATTGCCGAAAACCTTCAGCTGTTTGTGAATGTGGCAGTTATAAATTATTGTCTTTCAATAAGCCAGAACCGTAACGCAACTGGAGTCGTGAAATCAACGAGTATGTAAATGAAATATCTCGAAAGCAGACGATTTTCTTGGATGGTCCTGCGTTATCTTCAATATTACCGCTGGACTTGTTACGTCAGGCACATTGTGCGCGGACTTCTGCATTTGACGTCTCCACCGTGAGGCGCAAATTTCCCCTAGTGATAACCTAACCTAACCACTGACGTGCAGGAAGGAATGTGGTATGTGACCGGTGTTTCGTAGTACATGCATCGTGTCACGAATGTGGGAATTGTATAATAAATTTTGAAGGAAACCTAATGAAATTGTTCAAGAAATGTATGCAACATAAACTTGTCTGCTGTAATTATCACCATTACAATATATAAACATTCTTATTAACTGCTATATATTTATTCAAACATGTGTACTTCACCAAAGCTCAGAAGTAATGATTACAGCAATATTATTTGTACACGTGAACAGGAAATTAGTCACACTTACTGTCCTCGCAATTTTCTGGCTGCTTCCAAGTTATTCATCCAGTTTGGGATTAAATTAAGTTCTGAGCTGTGATAGTAACGGATATGCAAACAGCTGTGATGTTAAAGCGTTAAAGGCCTTCAATTTGTTTCGCCTGTACATGAGTTATGGTTGAAATTGGTGAATTGTGATTGTGTCTGCGGATTTTACGTTTATACTTCGCCTGCAGTACGTCGAGACTTGCCAGCTTATTTTGTCTTATTTGCTAAAATCCGTTTGCATCTTTGTTGGAACATCCTTTTCTAGTTGTATAGAGCCATTATATTCCATATGACACGTTGTGTTAATAACACACAGCCATCGTTTCCACTTTTCCCCAATCTTAGTTATTGTTTCAGGCAACAAACAGACACGTAGCGACAGAGAGGGGTCGGTGGCAGCTGCTGAAACAGAATTGCTAAGGAGATGCAGCTTTCATTCGTTGTATAATGTACTTCACGCTTGACATCTCACAACAAAGCGTTCATGTTTGGGGCTCAGAATGTGTTGCATATTATGCAGTTCACTCATTTCACCCAAGTATCGGCACAAAAGTTGTCAGTCACTTTTTGAGGTGTGCGTATCTTGTTTTCATTTTATCGTCTTTAGCCTACTGTCCTAATTTTGTGAAGAAGAATTGGCTTATTTCATGCCGCACGTGATTTTTCATAATATTTTAATCAACAAGAATTTCCATGAAAATTAGTATGACGGTACAAGTTTGTATTTTAATACCCTCTCACGAATAGTACCAACACGCTGGCAATGCAGATTTTGAGGTGTGAGGAAAATCTAGCAGTAAATATTCGAAAAAATTTGAACTTTTAATGTCTATGAAAATACAAGACCATTTATCATTCTCGCTAGAAGCCGACCTCATACTAGAGGTGATGTACGTGGTGATGATGACGATATATTAATATTATAATATATAGTATTATAATTGAATTACTGTTATCATTATTAACGTTGATGTCACTTCATACGATAAATTAGTTTTTTATCTTCTTCTGAAACATTATTGTACCGCGATATTGCTATTGTATTATATGAAATGAAACTAAAGTTTTGAAAGCGTGTGTACAAAATAAAAAAGTGTAATGTTCATAAGCATAGGAATATCATTGAGTATTTGTGCTTCGTTGTTTGTAGACCCCAGGCTTCATATATGATCAAAGCTATATTTTTAATCATATAACTTGAGAACATGGCAATAATAATAAAAAATTGAGACTAAAGAGAAGTAATTAATGCCATAGAGAGCGTATCACATAAAATGTTAGAATTCGTTCACAACGTGGTAAGCAGGGTATTTAAATCTTGTTGTGAAATCTTTATTAAAATTACGTTTATTTTCGAATATAATACAAACGACTGTATATCTTATTAGGCTGCATGCCACACTGGGGCCAATGTTTTACAATGACAGTCATGTACCTACAGATATAGGACAGCGTTAAGACTACCTCTACTGACGGCCCCAGTAGAGAGGGATTTCTTCTTATCTGGTCATCTGAAGACGGAAATAGGAACCATCGTAAAGTTTTGGTTTTAAGACTTAGTGGACTAAGGATAAAATCCAAGATACTGATGGTCACATTCAAAATAGTGTTGATATTTATGAAGAAACTGGTTATTACCTGGAATTGCGCAAAATTAACTTATATTTAAACCAAGCGGAGTAGGAACCTATGATCCCACTCTTTCTGTACTTAACGTGTGTCTTCAGCATACTAAATTCTCGGGACATGAACAATAATATTTTCTTTTAATCTTACCAATGTCAGCATATTTAGTGAAATTCCCTCACACAAGAGTAAGTTTTCAAGCCTTTTCCCATGACGCATTCTGGGAAGGTAATGTCTTGTCTTGTACGTGTGCGTTTATTGTATACGTACGTACAGTCGAAGAAGTGTCTATAAATCCTCAGTCAGTTTACCTAAAAAGAACAACGCGAGGAAAAATTATCGTTTGCTGTCGGTATTGTAGACAACAGTTTGAGCCCCTTTCCAACCTCTTTGTTTGTCAGTATTATGTACGTATTTCTTTTTCGAATTGTATATAAGGATTGTGTGGTGTTCGTTCTGAAATTTTACGATTTGCTCATGGTAGATGTGGAATGAGGAGAGAGATAAGTAGTGACCTAGAGGTGAAGTTGACGTATGGACACATTGGGTTGCTGCAGGATTTGTTGAAGGGATTCAGAAGGATTTCGTGCAGAAAACATGAGGAAGGCGGTGAAACAGGGAAAGGAGAAATACTAGTTGAAGAGACTATATGAGGGAGACGAACAATCTGACTTCATGCACAGGTGCCATTTTCGCACCGTTCAAAAGAGAGATGTCTGTATCATCCGTGCCATTGTCATTTTATTTTTTCGTCCGATTGAAGATCAGTGAACGAAGACACATAAAGCAATACCCATATTAATGTGTTTCATATTTATCAAACACATTTCCTTTTATTACTTCTATTTACGAATACATCAGTTCACTCACATTCTATCTACACCTACATAACGCTCAATACTTCTGTAGGTCAGTATTACCGAATACATTATTTTGTTCATATTTTGCTTCATAATCGATATATCATGTTTGGTTCGTGTATTTAGACAAGGATCTATCGTATTCATAAAACATAACATAAACGTGAATTGCTCTACGTAGGCGTGTGAATGAGTGTATATATCAATAACTTTAACTCGTATAAGGATTTTTCGCCTCAGCAGTTGGTAACATACAATTTGATCAGTTTTCAGACTACTGTAGATCTGTAATAAACGGTGAAGTTGTGATTTGATATTTTTGCAGAGTCTCTAAACTTCTGTCGAGGCTGAGCTTCATTTAAGATCATTCAACTATTTGATTTTTATTGTTCATATTTTTTCTCAAGCATAAACCATGTTTCCAAAAGTTTTGAACTCAGGTGTTACAGTTTTACAACATAACTACAGTTTTCTTCATAAAGTTTCGTAGCACCGCTTTGTAAGGTATTAACTAATATGAATCCTGAGACATAAAGCAGCTAAGTAGGGCAGTTAAATATAAACCGGGGGAGGGGGTTCTGAATCTTAAATAGGCCGATCATTCTTTGGTCCGATGGATCATCTTTCCTGTCGAAACGAAAACGTCGACAACGTTTCTTAAAATTCACATCCGAATGCACACGTGGCATAAAGACTTCTTTGTTGATTCCCTTACAAAAGAAACTAAGAAAATCAAAATATGAAAGCTATAGGCTCAGATTGATGATTTCAAACCTTAGGATGATTGCAGGATTAAACAAATACAAATAAATTTCGATTTGAAATTAACAATCGTGAAACGAGTACGACTTGCCAACTTCTTGAAAAAAATACGTCTTTGTGTGAGTTGCATTTTGTGAAATACATATGTACAGACACACTCCGTTCTCTCTCTCTCTCTCTCTCTCTCTCTCTCTCTCTCTTTATACACACAAATAAATGGTCTTATTATCTTGTATTTCTTTATATACTAAAATGAGCACTACAGTGTGAGTTCAACTTTAGTTTAAAATATACTAATTCCAATTTCTCACATGTGGGATGATTTGTGTCCTTCACATTTAGTCCCTATTATTTGTGTAAAGCCAGTGTTATAATATACAGACTTTAGTGGGAACAATTTCACATTCCGCTTCTGCAAACAGCCATATTGGTTTTGTTAGACTCTTTTAGTTTTTCAGGAGTTTGTTCAAGTGTAAATGTAGCTAGCGTCTCTACCACTTTATGTGAGCTACCCTACAGCAGTGGTATTCAGCCTCTTTTGTTCGCGTACCCCCAGATATAATTTCTCTTCAACTTTGTACCCCCAAAGTTGTTGGTGTATAATTCAAGTCATACATTGTATATAATCTACATCTAAAATAAATTAAATAAATTACATTCCTGATTATTCAGTGTTTATCATAAAATAATATATATTTTTAAATTTCACGTACCCCCGGGGTATGCGTACCCCAGGTTGAATACCACTGCTCTACAGAGTCTTGGTTTCTTAGTCACGTGATATAGTGATCAAAATAGTCACGAGCTCAAATTACAGGTCCTCTGTTTAAAATAACGAAGTAACATGCAGTGTATATTAATTCGTACACCTTTCCTATTGAAAATCTAAAGACAGTTTTATTTATGTTAATCCTGCTTAAATGTGTGTGTGTGTATTTATATGTGTATATATATATACACACATACATATGTAATTTCGTATTCCATTAGCTCCTAAACAAAGTAAACGAATGCAATCAGAGCTAACCCCCAAAGAATTCTATTTAGACTGTTTCTACGCGTCGTATTCATGTGATCAACCGAGAGTCTTTTATTTAATTAATTCCCATTCCACTTTGATTCTGAATTTCGAAACGTGTGACGAGGTGCGACATTTTGGCAGTTTTATTCGTCCCACCGTCACCGGTTTTAAGCAAGCGTATGTTAGGGGGTTTTGAAATATTGGCAAAGGGTTGAGAGACAGGTGTATAGAAGGGGGATGGTATCGCACTAATCATTGTTTATACGTATGATGTATCCCATATCGGCCTGGTCACATGGTTGGATGGATGTCCACCTTGAAAGAGGCTAATTGGTAATTCAGTCGAATAAAAAAGGGTGAAAAAATTAACGTTTGGAAATTGGAAACCAGTTGTAGCGCTTTCGACCTATTATTACCTCTAGATATTCAATTTTAACTTTTGTTTAATTCTCTTTAAAATCGTAAGACTTATGAGCGATGCGTATTTGGCATAAAACGTGTTTAATTTCCTTGACAACGTTTGTTGGAAACATCTCTCCGGATTATAAAATAAAAACGTTTCTTAGCGGTTGAAAGACAATTTTAAAGTAATATAAATTTAAATAGCAATTTTGTAATTTATGTAGTCAACTCTGCCGTTGAAGAGCTATAAAAATGGGTTGTGATTCTGAAAGAGCTGTATCGTCTGCATTAGTCATTTAGGGGTCTGGTTTGATTAAAATGATCGGGGATTGTATGTAAATAAATAATTTTGTATTGGAGCTACAGGTCGCGCAATGAGATATCGGTTAAAATCGGGTCCATATTAAATATCAGTTTTTGTTGTTTCCAGCTATTCACACAGTCTGCTCTATTGAATCGAATACATCAGTACTCATTAATTACTGAAAAGGCAATACTGTTCACTTTCAACTAACACGTATGATAAATTATATAATTCTCTGATTTCCCACATTGACAATTTATGTGGTGGGTGTTAGGATCGGATTGCTGTAATTCAGAGTGCGCGATTACGTATCTGCTTTGAATTCAAGTGCTCGGCCGAATGAATGTCGCGTACGCTTACTAAAATTTTTGCAATTCCGTAGAATGGACCTGATTTTAAAGAGAGTTTTTTCCAAAAAAATTCAGTTTACATACTGTATCTGGTTTATATCCGAGCACCTGCAGTACCATCGTGAATTAAATTACTTCTCACAACAAATAAAACAAATTATTATAGCCAATAATTCTACATACGTTTTATTACTTGAAGGCCCTAGATTAGCAGAGATATACATACGAAATTTATATGTTTTAAATTAATTTATTTAGAATTTTAAACAGCATCAACTGTTTTAGATATCTTATTATTTCTGAAGCAGTCAGTAATTCAGCTTTCATTCACAGGGACAGCTCGTGTGGTCTGCTTATAAGCTAGGCTGTGCTTGTCTGTGTGTCCATTCGTTATTAATAAACCCTCTAATGCCAAGTGGTACATTTATGTACCACCTGATTTAACAGTCAATAATTTTACGTTCTGCCCACAACGTGTATTTTATGGTTTCATGTGATTCTCGGTTAAGCATCTATTATTTCCTTAAACAGAATTAACAAACACATCTTCGTATGGTTATGGGTTATGTTTTCTCTCATCTGTGGACCAAATATTTAAGTTTTATTAAAAATAGCTCCGTTTTCTAAGGATTAATAATCGATATTCATAATAATGTTACGAAAATTGTTAATCACAAGTCTCTTTACCTATGTATGTGATTGTCGTACTCTGCCTTTATTCCAAGTCTATAATTCACGCCAAATTTCTTTGAGTTATAATGAAAATGTAAAGACAAATCTGAACTGTGGTCGCCTGTGATAAAATAAATGTATAAATTAAAGAATATGTTCCTGAACAACTATTTCAATACATACATGGCCTCATCTTGTTCAGAACGATAAAACATGCTGGTGTTCTAAGCGTAAAATTGGGCTTTGAATATTTTTTATACCTGTGATTAGAAGTAAACTAATTCATATAACTGCAAAATTTACATATAATTCTCGTCTTATGTCTCTTTCCTTGTTTCTCAATAAGTTGGGTTATTATTTAAGTCGACTTGTACACGCACACACAGAAATATATATATATATATATATATATATATGTATATATATTTATATATATGTAGTTATTTCGTGGATTATCTTTGTGTTCAGATGCCTGTGTGTTGATCTTTGTCGGAACGATCTGAAATTTTAATGAACTTCCTGAAAAAGTTTCGTATGTAAATGAAATGTCATTGCAAATTTCTTCCATTATTTTATCTTGCCTTATTTACATTTGTTTTGGAAGTCACTCATGGTTTCGATGTTGTGTGTCATTCCATTTCACTTGCGAGTTCTTGGAAGTGAATTCTCAGTGGTTGTGTATGACTTAACATTACTGAAATTATTGTCTTTGCCACTGATACGTATTTTTCCCATGGTTGGCGAACGTATAGAGATACTCTGTACATATATTTACTTATATGTGTTCCGGTGTGTATGGAATCGTATATCTGTCTGATTAACTTGTCTCATATAATCTGATGTGGCTAATTTCTCTTTCAGTGTTGTACCATAATCGCGATTCTGAACGATTTTAAGCGGTAGTATTTTTGACGATATGTATTCAGTCAACTGCATAATAAACATTTCTTTTAGTTGCGATTTTAACCTCGTTTCTGGTATCATTGTAGTAGTTACGTTATGTATAACCCAATTTCTTACTCTCTGTTTCTAGTAATGTATGTCCCGCGCTTTTGTTGTCAAATTTATGGAAATTGTAAATGTGCTTGTGAAATAGTGAAGACAGTTGTCAGTTTCGACGCAATATCTCAGCATCTACGCTGAGGAATTGAAGAAGGCGAAAATAATCGAAGTAACAGTCTCTAAGAATCCATACAATGGTGATGAAAGATTTTTAGAGAGGTAGGTTGACCTTCTAGGCCTTCTTCCGTTCTTTGAATAAAACGTGAGAATGTCGAATCTGTTATTCCAGCGCTGATGCTAATTTTGTTGGAATTGGCCTAAGACTTTTGACATGGATTTACTGAATTAAAAGCCACATTTAAACTGCGAGATTACTAGGCCAGCAGGTTGAGTTCGAAGTAGTAATAAACTATAAAATAGACTTTTGAGTTGGTCACTTTCAATCCCTGCTATGAAATCAGGACTATAATGAGCTTCGAATTACACAAACAGTCGCGTCTCAGAGAACAGTATCAGGTGTATCATGGCGTGTTCTCGGCAAAGCAACGTGGTTAGTTATCGTTCTGCTTTTCGGGTAGAGCTACGTATTCAACGCCTGTACAGGCTGGCATGCGAGTGGCCGAGTTGGCACAAAGTTTGAGCCCCAGCTGTTCGGACCTTGAACCTGTTTAGTGCTGCTATCTACCAATATCAGAACGCGGGAAACGATGGAGCTAGCCTTGAAGACGTCATCAGTGACATACAAGTGTGCAAAGCGTGGGAATTAAGTGGACAAGCTGAGTAAACAACGGCAATAAGCCAGTCGCAGGTAGGCCCACACAGTGTTTTTATAAATAATGATTGTATGATTATGTTCTGGGTAAATTGTAGTGTAAAGAAACAACTCGAAGACTATTTATTCGCTAAGCGGGGTTAAACTAGGAAATATGAAGTCTGTTACTTCAGACAGAGAATAGACCGTCATCGTTTTTATAGGTCTGTAACGCTCATCGTACATTCTTGGTTTAAAAGACGCAGTTGATTTTAGGGAAAAATTCTTTTCGTGTACCTGCTATGAGACACCATTCTCTTATAAAAATGTTTGCAGTAATGACACTATATGACAGAATGTTATATCTTACGAGTGCTACTACCTTTATAAAATTCTTATGAGTACTTCTATAATTTAATAAGGTACGAAAGCGGTAACGGAAATGAAGAACCACGAAATAAATTATTCCTGTTGAATTTAAACAGGCCTTATTCGATTAATGTAGTTGTATACCGTACCAATTGTATCCATTAGAGGGAAACGTGAATATCTAGTTAGGGCTTCGTTAGTTGTAGGCTAATAGGATTTGATTGAAGGGAAGCCATTATCTTCTGCTAAATACACACATGAAATTAAAGCACATTCATTCCGAGACCACTCAAGTGCCGCGTTAGAGATGAAGCCTATGTATGAATCACTATGAGTACGTCGTGAGGTGGTGATACACGGAAAAGAACAATGGCGGAATAATTGTTAGCAGGGGAAAATCGAAGGACTTGGACAAAAACCTACTGCAGTACCACTTCATCCAAATTAGGAAAATTTATGCAGAATGACTAGAACATATTTAAAAATCCTGATGTTCTGATTCTTTTTCACTTTCGTTAAATCCTTGCTGTATGTAACACGGTTCATATTATTTAGATCGTTTGTAGGTGTCCCTGAGGCAGCATGGGTCTTGTCTCTCCTATTTCTGAGTTCAGATCCCGTTCAAGTGTGAATGAATATGTTGTATTTTACTGTCACAGTGTAACATAATCGCCCTCGTAGCTCGTACTGAATGCGTGAGATTATAAGTTAAAGGACGTTAAGTTGTCGTGTTCGGTAGAATAACTGCAGTTAAACTTCCAGTAAAATCGTACAGTTTTAGCGTGTTTATTGCACGGTCCTTTGTTACCGAATACCGTACTCGTGATCAGAGTGGCGGTAGGCGCTTAGCAATGTTGAATGGTCCACTGTGGCTAGCAGTACGCCGCCAGACCACTGAAATTGGAGGAATTATGAAACAAATGTTTTACATATTCCACAACAACGCAATAATAATGGAACAATATTGCATGCAAAACCAGATTTATGAGGATTAAAGCTGTTCTTTTCATCTTCCAGTCGGACGTCCCAGGCCTCGTCTAAATTCTGTTTAGATTAAGGGGGGGCGGTTTTGGGACTGAATTTTCAAACATAATTTTTAAATAATTTAGCAATTTCTCTTGATAGATTTTCGTATTGCTTTTATATACATTACAATACAGTGCAATACAATACAATACAACTGTACCATGATGTTAATAGTGGTCACTTTGAACTCCTACACTAGATTAGTTAGTTCACCATGTGCTAATGCTGGCGTATGCAATGGTTTAGTTTGTTAAAATGTTTTATTTAATTTATTGAATATGTTTATACATTTTTTTTGGAAGTTCTGTATGTTATTTATAATTCTTTTCTAACATGTTATTGTGCCTGTGCGCCACCATTTTTGTCCTACAAGTGATTGTTCTAAAGAAAATTTTGTCGTCTTCCTTCTTCCTGTTTTCGTTACTTAATTCATTGTATTTCTATAATGTATAGTTACGTCTGTTAGCAAACTCTCAATTATTAATACGTATAGACATTTTTAGGATGTAGGCATTCTAAAGAAAACCGATAATTCATTTACTGTACACAAAATAATTCTTTAGATCTAGTTAACATAATGAATTCTGGTGTAGACATGCCTATTTTATTTCAGCCGTTAAATTATGTTATTGTTTTCTGATTTAAGGGAATGTGTCTTGTGTTCAGACCCTGCATACGATTATCTTCTGGGTAGAGGTCTTAAACGTTCAGCAATGAAACCATTATTTATGCACCCATGTTGATAAAATTATGTAAGTGAATACCTTAGTACCTTTGAAACTTAATTCAATTCGAATAAATTACAGAAATTGATCGCCCCTATCGTCCGTGCACAATTGAATTGTATGCTTCAAATGTTTGGGTCAGGGTTATCTTGGTCAACGAGGTTCTCTCTCACATTTAACTCCGCGAAATATTTATTTTTATGTGAGACCCACTGCAGGGAAAATTCTACACGATTAAACCTCGCTGAACCAACAGCCTCAAATGAAAATTCAGCAGGGCATAACAACTGTGACGATAAATGTTGCGACGTGTAACCAGTTGTGCATGGACGTCAAGGGCGTCCACTTCCAGCGTCGTATGTGGCGGGAGGCGTTTTCATGAGGACTGTGGTCTTCACCTGAACATTTGGCCACTATCGGTACACAGGTAGTGACTTTCTGTTGAATGTCTGAGGTTCCTAGCTAACAAATTTTCCTGTGTATTATGACTGTTCAGTGGTGCGACTCCAGATTATTTCAGATATAAAACACAGTAAATTGATTCATCCTTGCATGACATTTCCTAGCCCAAGTGTACTATTTCCATACCATATTTCAGTTCCAAGTATTTCATTTTGAAACTGCTTTATGACAGGCCAACAAAGACATCAAAGTAAAGCCAGTATACTGCATTGAATTTAATAAGCAAAGATATTTCATTGTGCTAAATTTCTAGTTGCTTTTCACAGCAGCAAGCATTCTTGTTGAATCGTTGAGATCTTCCTTGTTCTAGAACCGCAATATTATGTCACTGGTTGATACACAAAGCCAGTCGTCTTTGAACCAGATACGTTCTATTTATGTAGCTGTAGTTTTAGTGCGTTAAATTTAGTTACACAGTCCACTTTCTTAGGCAGTCGTCGTTAAAAGTTCCGCTCATGTTGTATTTCTGGTAGATGTTCAGTACATTATTTGTCGCATGCCTTTGTTGGCTTTCAGTTTGAACCGACACAGGTTGAATGAGGATGAACACATAACGTACGTGTAACTTAAGCGTGAGAAACAGCACAGCATAAGATTATGAATTAATCCTATTAATCAATGGTGTATAGAAGGTATTTGCATCAGAAATTACACTTGAGAAAGCCAGTTAGGACATGCCGCTATTTAGGGAATGGAAATCGATCAGTAGCTTGTAGTGAAAGAAATCTGTAAGTCTTGGTTCCCTTAACTATGCAAGAAAATGTTTAAATATTCACCAAACCATTTACAAAGTACATCTGCTTATAGGTCCTACACCGTTATAATCTTGAGAGCTTTCCACCATGTTTCTAAATCATAGGAACTGAAGTTTTGTATTTTGTATAAGTCGGTAAGGATATTAGCAAGAAAACAGATGAATATGTTGATGGATGGATTAATGGAACGAAAGATGAAGTCACATTCATCGCCCTGATGACGGAGGCAGTATGACCTCTGAAACGTTGGCAAACATCTACCAGACTACACAGCGCAACCACCCAGAAGACAGAAACCTTCAGACTCACCGCCGTGAAAACCTCAAACCCTATAAGTTACTGATGGATTGAGAGTGGAAGAAGACGAAGGAATGAATCCGTCAGAAAAGTATGAATTTCTTCGTGTGGAGTGTAATCCTAAGTAGGGAAGCTTGATTGAGAATAGTATTAATAGAAGGAAGAATAAGATCACATTATCAAATTACAACTACAAACCAACATTTAGTCCAACCAAGTTTGCAGCACAGTTGTTTGTAAAATTAGTGTGTTCATATACGAGTATTTTTAAATATCAGCTCCAGTAATTGAAAAGTTTATGGCACGCAACAGCAACGATACATTAATTGTTGTAATTAAGCACATTTTTGTTCCACATGAAAAGCAACATGTAATGTGTCTGTATGGAACAAAACGTCAGATATTACTTTGTTGTTTATTCGTTAGATGACACGCAGACATCCATATATCATTTGAAACTATAATTCTTTGTCATTAAATTATACATAGAAAAATTTTCTGCAAATGATCACTGCTTAGGCCCCTTCGCTACGAATACATTTTCAATTAGCATACACAAACCTTTCTTAACACCTCCCGTAATTGTTATTTACCTTAATGAATTAGAACTACGAGACGAGGGAAGTATTATTATGTAGATCTGTTTTTCAGGAAACTTCGTTATGGTATGTGCTGCATTCTTCTATCATACTTAGTTTCCTAGCTACGAGAAACGTCCTAAGGGGGAGTCAAACACAGGATATTTTTCACTTTATTTTGACACTGATGTGATTTCTTCCTGGTCTTAATAAATATGCATACCAAATTTGGTGCAGATCGGTGTATCGGTTCTCGAGCTATAAGCGAACAAAACCATAAACCCACAATTTCAAGTTGTATGAAAAGTTGTGTAGCCGAGCTTCGGTTTTAAAGGCTTAACAAACAAGGATTTTAACGTGTTATAAAAAGGACAGCTTTACTAATACTACAAGCTGTAACATAAAATTACTTAAGTGCATGGTTGGGTATGATTAATATTTTCAGTTCTGCAGAAAATTGCCTAATGTTTTCCCGTTTTTTCATGGTTCCCTGTTAACCTCCCATTTTTACCTTTTCCAGAAAACAGAAAATTATTATCCACAATGAAATATTTTTGCTTCCTTCATACTTTGGTCGTGACATTGCTGTAAAATAATACCGCTCAGGTTTCCAGAGATTATCCAAGCATTTCTGTATGGACTATTTTTTTATGGAAAGCCCAATTTACATTTTAACGAGGCAACAGAACAGGAAATACTGCAGAAAGTTGGCTAATAAAATCGATTGCTGAATTTTTGCGTTGAAACTGGCCATTATCATGAACACGGGGAAGGTAAGGGTCAACACAGGGCAGAGTGCGTGCGCAACTTTGGAAAATGAAAGAATATCATTATATGAATTTATCCTCCTCCGTGTCCGCCCAAAATTTGGTAGTGTACGTGAGATATGCCATAATGCTATTTTTTATTCGGAATTTTTGTAACTTTTCTGTAAGGGATTATGTAGCAGTACTTGTAAGTTTATATACACACACACAGTTTTGCTGTCTTTATAATCAGCATGGGCGTAAACACAATCGTGTGGCTGGATCTCGTGTGAAGGAAAAGTGAATGTGTGTAAATCTCTGTATATGAAAGTTAATAAGTCTCTTTTAATATGAATTAATTCTTTATTCATTATTTTTTTACTTTGGTCGAAATCATTTTAATAGTAATATAGCAATAACCTTAAATAGAATCATCAAGTTATCAACATAATGTTTTGCTATCTGGATTTTGCTTCAGAAGAAACAAACAACCTAACTCCAGATAACAAAACATGATGATAATAAAATGATGATTTTGTGATTTCTTCACGCATTCGGAAGTACTCCTTCCTTGTCAGCTGGACGAGATCACAGCGCAGCCTCCACCTACACACGACAGCAAAGCTCACAAATAAGAATACATACGTCCTTACACCGTCCGGGATTCAATGTTCGAGCAATCCAGCCTTTGATAAGATTAACTTTATCTCACGCGCCCGACATAGTATTTCCCCCACTCCTGAACGTTTATCTGAAGACGTTGGTAGACTAATTCTTCATAACCTTTTAAATTTTAAAATTCTAAATTTAAGTTCGTGCAATTGTTATTGGTGTAATTTGAGACAAATGACAATGGTTTGTATCCCAGCAGAATATTGCAATAATGTTATTAATTTTTGTTATTAATATTTGTTTAAACCAGTTCCTTAATCGTAATTTGTGTTGTATCTTAGCCGCTAGTTATTACTCAATATTATGTTCTGTACCGTAGAACAGGTGAAAGATTGAGGTTACTGGATATATTTTTTTATCTCAGATATTATGTACTGTTCAAAATGAAGTCAAGAGATAATATTTACTTGAAAGACCTTAAAATTAATTACAGTCATACATTTCAATATCTGTCAGAGAAACAGCTTTTTGCAATTAACATGCTACTTATTTTTGTATTTAAGCGTAGACGCGTGTGGTTTTTTCTTATATATGCACACTCTATCGTGCATATAGTTATGCATATATATGCATAAATATGTATCTATTTATGCATGTATTGCAACGGAAAATTTGAAACAAAATGACATATTTAAATCAATTTGAAATATAGACTTTGCCTTGTTCTTTGGCGTAAGATACGACCAGGGTCGTGTTAAGATAGTAGGATTCCTACGATGGTTACGATGGTGGAGCAGAATATGAAGACTGATATAGAAAAATGTTTACCAGCATTTATTCACCAGAATGGATCCCAATGTTTAAACAAACAGCCAAAAATTTGAACATTATATATGACATGCATTTGAAAGGACATGTACAGTCATGTCTTATTACTCTATGCACAAATCGACAAGACGTGGACTGCAGCTAAGTCATTGGTTGGCGTTAACAAATTTGTTCCGTCTAAACGAGAATGTCATGTAACGTTGCACGGAAAAATTTGTACTAAATTTTTGTCGAAAACCTGAAGGGATGGAACCACTAGTAACAGACAGGCATAGATTGGAGGATAATATTAAAATGAATCAAATAAAACCACGATATGACAATATGAAGTGCTCTTCTGGACTCAGTAAAGAAAATTATGATTCCACAAAAGGCTAGTAATTTCTTTATTGAGTAGGATTTGAGGTTTACGTAGCGGCTGGTACGGTGATGGCTGTCTTCTGTGTTGTAGCGCTGTGTAGTCTGTGTAGAAATTTATCAACGTATCAGAGGTCGATGCTGCCAGCATCATCAGGGCGATTGACTGGTTTATCAGCTGTTTGCTTCTCATAAAGGACTTTGGTCTGTGTAAGTAGAGTAGAAATTTATGTCCCAATTTGAGGAACTTCACACTAACGTTGAATGTATGGAATATAGACCGTAATTTAACTATTCACAAAAGAATTTTAGCAATCAGTTTGAGGTATCGGTGAGTGCACATTCACGTTTTCACACAGTCGTTCCCATTCCACTTATTACCATATGATTTTCACATTCGCTATCTGTGATGAAAATGTATTTAAGCATGAATGTAATCAAACTTCCAGCTCAACGTCCTTGTGCTGAGGGTGGATTCGTACCCACACACAGATGCACCAGTTACTCTCTAACACGGAGGACATACCGCTTTGAAATATGCTGTTTGCGGCATTGAGACTGCTTGCACAGGCTCCAGACAAAATGTCCCTGCCACCACACTACCCGCATACCAAATATGAATCACCCGGCATGAAATTAATCCGGGTCAAGCATTCACAATTCAAGCCATTTTTAACGCTGAAAAATGCTGAGCCATCTGCGTTGGAGGTATTTTTCCGGACAGTTTCTCGATAACAATGATTCTTTATATCTCTGATTACAAACTCGACTTTAGAATAACGAAACAATTTCATATTCTGCTGACACGTTGTTTATAAATGGTACGATCATGAAATTATAGTCGTGATATTTTGTAGTGCTGAGTGAAATTTTGAAAGAATTAATGTAAGGACGCATTGTAAAATCTCGAAAATTTCACTTAGAGCAGTACCACATTATCACAGCAGGTATCTGACATGTATTCCGTAAGAATTCATTTCGAATCTCGGCAGAGGGTCAGGCTGTTGTGTACTTTGCTTTATTTAAGCTTTTGCAATATTAGCCCTGAAAGCCCTGTGATAACTGTACGTCCCATCTTCTTTAACAGTCGGCAGCCCTGCGTTCTGTATTTACGTGTTTCTTAAGATTCTTACTGCAGACTACTGTCATTTCCTGAAACAGCACCAAACAGTTACTTATTTTTATTTTCTTTGCGATACGGAGTGAATTCTGTAATGTTATTTAGACTATTTTCATTTCAAAGGATTAAGAATATACCGTAAAAACGCGTTTGTTAAAACAATTGACAGCTACTTAGTCTGATATTTTTTTCAGATAATGTTACGATCAAGTCAGTAATAATTAGATGAGTGGAATATGTATCACGTATGACGAATGTGAAAATGCTTACAACATTTTGACTGGAAACCCTGAACGAGATCAGTAGGAATACCTATGCGTGGGTGGGAGAATAATATTAAACTGGATCTTAAGTAAACGGTGTGGGCAGGCTATGTTGACAACAGGGGCTGTTGGCAGGCTGTCATGAACATAGTAATGGACGTCCAGGTTTCATGAAAGGCAAGAAAATGTCTGTGCTATCATAGGGTAATAAATACAAACACGTAGAGACCTCTAGTGGAATTCAAACCCGCGATCCCAGGGTATGAATGACAATTAAAGTGCTCGCCCACCTTGTGCTGCACAGTGCATATAGAATAATTACGCTAAATCTCTAGTTACTTATTTCTGATTGTGTTCTAATGAATTGCTGTTACGTCAACGTCACGGACCCTGCAAATTATAACTTTTTTGAGACGAGGCCGATCGATGGAGGAGGTTATGACCTCAGTAGTACCAATGTTGTTCTCCCAACGCTCAAGGGGACCGTGGCTGTGGTGAAAAACATTGATGGCGGGCAAAAGGGCACGCCATTCATTTGTTTTCTGTCAGCCTGCTCCCTTTACCTGCAACCTCTAATGCCGGCATCGTTAAATGTAAGAGACGAAATAAACATGTTGGCTTCGGCGACATAGGACGTGTCTCTGGTAAATAATGAGTACGAATATCTCACATCTGCCTCGCTTGTGTTTACGTTGTTTCACCGCCCTTTCTCTTCAATACAGGGACTTCGGCAGCTTTTGTTCACTGGCAAAGCTGGTCTTTACTGTTGTACTTTTCAAACATTTTATGTGTTACATTTCAGTCTCATAGAGGACAGTATGAAGATGGCTGTCTTCTGGGAAGTTTTGTGGTGTAGCTTGGTAGAATTTTGTGGACGTTTTAGAGGCGTTTGTTATCTTCACCATCATCGCTCTGATAATGGAAGCAGTAAGAATCTCTTAAACGTCGATGAACTTCTACCAGAGTACTTGGCATAGCATCTTTAAGATTTATGAATTAAACGTTCTGACTGATACGTCGGTGTAAGGTCTACGGTCGTTTTTGAAAAGTCAGCGGTTATAAAGTTCCTCACCTTCTATGGAACCAAATGGTTTATTACCGTATTTGCAAATGATCGTCGTTTACCTGCTTTCTGAGCCACACGAACAAAGTTCAGTCCCCGTCCTATATCGTTAAGAAGTATTTTCAATGTTCTTGTCCCATTCGCATTTAAATATCTAGTGGTTTTTGCACTGAAATTTTAAGGAAAACTTAATTTATTATCACACTAGTTCGTAGCGTACTGCTGGACGTGTTAAATTATTTGTTTCAGATATGGGATTTTACAGAAGAGGTAATTTATAACTTACTCGGTACTTTAGTATTCTGAAGGAATCGGGTTCGAATCTCGTAAGGGTCATTGACTAACTGATTGGGATTTTTCAGAGTTTAATAGTATTTTTAAATGGTACCTTGAAATAGGTCATACGTCATTCTTAGTTTCTTGTGATTATCTTCCTACATAATTCAAAGCTATATAATCTCTGCAATTGAAAAGGGTGTGCTTAATAATCTAAGAGTCAGACATTCTTCCTTCAAAATTATTTCTCTAACAGCACACCCTGATCCGTACCGGATTGTTTGCTAGGGTTATATTTTGTTTCCTGTCTGAATGCAACTGTGTTATTTTAATTGGTTAGTTTTGTAGTACTGTACAGATGTTGAAAGTTCTAACAATGTATTTAGCAAACTGTTTGTACGTTCCCTCCATTCGTTTACAGTTTACAGTATTTCCAAGTATGAATACATTGTCATCCTGAATGGCTTATAGCATAATGTCTGCCTTTTTAAAAAAATTAATTTAAACTTTTAAATGTGTGTCGCTGGGTATATAACATTTGATGACGTAAGGTTGAAAATACATAACACGTAAATTTTTTCATCTGTCTTTCGCATTTTTATGGCGTAGGATTCGTTATTAATCTGTCTTGTACGTTATCTAATCCATATTTCAAACTACCATCTCAACGATTAAAATCATAAAATAAATCAATTAGTATCGATAACCAACGGAAATTAAAGGAAAAATAAACAAGATATATTTACATGTTTAGGTCCTAGTCATTTGGAAATTGAAGGCTTCCAACAGTGGATATTTATGGTTCGTATTGGTTTTTTGCCGTGACGATAAAGCAGTATCATTCTTCGCTTAAAGGTTGTGACATACCGTGTTGAAAACCTGGCAGACGATACTCACGTTATTTATTAACCATTTTTATGGACGCTGTTCGTTTATTAATTGGATCGTGCTATTATGCATACGAAAATTAATAGAAGTTATAATCCTTTTTCCCTGCAAAACGTCATCAGATTTTAAAGCAGAATGTGACTAAAATATGCTTTGTGTTTTCTGTATAAGCCAAATCACAAATAACAGGTGTTAGGCGGCTATAGTGGATTTAAAAAAAAAATGTCATTGGGAAAGGGATATTGTTCTGGTCGGAATAAGTGTTTTGTCAATGAGAAGTTATATTTTCAGAAAAACCTATAACCACTCTAGGAATGAGACAGAGATGTCGTAGTTCCGTGACTTATATACCTCTGACCTATATTCAAGATCGCGGAAGAGGCCAGTCATGCTGAAAAGCGAAGACCAGTGCTTTATAACTGAGTTCCGTAAAAGTCCTGTATGAAGAACGGTACCATGAAATCGTTCTGTCAGAAGCGACACCCAATTCATAATGTTCGTAACAGTTTTGTTATAAATTCATCAGCCGCTCTTATGTTAATATGTATAATATATCAAAAGGCCGAGAAGGCTGGAGATTGTTACAGAGTAAGAAGATGGAATCGCTAGACTAGTTGTGGCGTTGGAGCCGTAGGGGGTAAGGAAGAGGTCACAGGCTGCCAGACAGAAAGAAAAACCGGAAACAGGTCGAAAACGCCGAACACAATTTTACGACGTGGACCACCCACAGTCTGAATCCACCCTTAACATCCATTTAACCCTCCATACCCCGACCTCTCACATACACGCCGCTTCTTCAAATCTACCCCAGCAATCCTTGCAGCAACCGCTACCCATTTTCCATCCTCCGTTGGACCATTGCAATGCTTCAACTTCTCAAAAATTTCAGAACACGTCTACTAGAAAAAGAAGGGGAGAAAAAATCGAACTGGAAATGGGATTGCTGTGTTTCGGATTGAAAACATGGGGAAAGAAAAATACCTAGAAATCCAACTTGAAATGGGGATCATGACCTCTAAATTTGGGTGGAGCTACAAGTGATTTAGAAAACTTTTCTATTTATTTTCCACACCAAAACTTCATAAAATAGTGAAGTACATTTATATGAAAACATCAAATGTACGTGAATGAAATCAGGAAGGAAGGGGAAGCTCTTTAATGAAATGCAACACACGCGCCGATCGGTACAAGTTTCCTTTGTTTTGGGAGACGAAGTGAACAGTCGTAATTCGTGGTTTGAGTATCTAGGTTTGCTTAGACACATTGCTCTTGAAGGTACTAGACGAAAATGTGTTGAGATGATGACCTATGCAATTATTAACCATCCCACAAACAACCCAGAAATTGAAATAAATGACGCTGACAATAGAGCGTTTTGAATTCAACAGCCTCGTCAGTCTAGCCCCTACGAGACCTCTGATGAAGATCGTA
This sequence comes from Zootermopsis nevadensis, assembly GCF_000696155.1. Next base: position 966,526 of record NW_019060444.1, read on the forward strand.
ACACTTTGGTCAAAAAAAAAAAAAACTTTCATTTACTGTGAAATTAAATTTATAAAATTAATTCAAAATCATTAAATCACACTTGATGTTTAGATCAAAATGATACTCATGAGGAAGTTAGGAGAAGATTAAATTCTGGAAATGCTTGCTACTTCTCAATTCAAAATAGTTTGTCTTCCCGTCTGATTTCTAAGAAAGTATACAAAACAATAATTTTTCCTGTTGTTTTGTTTGGGTGCGAAACGTGGTCTCTCACTCAGAGGGAGGAACACAGATTGAAGGTGTTTGAGAATAGGGTGTTGAGGGGGATATTTGGGCCTAAGAGAGAAGACGATGGGCATGGAGAAAACTGCATAATGATGAGCTTAAAAATCTGTACTCCTCCCCCAATATTGTTAGGGTGATTAAGTCGAGAAGATTGAGATGGGCGGGACATGTAGCGCGCATGGATGGGACAAGAGGTGTGCACCTTGGGAAGCCTGAGGGGAAGAGACCGCTGGGGAGACCTAGACATAGATGGGAGGATAATGTCAGGCAGGATCTATGGGAGATAGGAGTTGAAGGCGACTGGATTTTGTTGGCCCAGGACAGGGTCCGGTGGAGGGCTTTGGTTAATTCGGTGATGAACCTTCGGGTTCGGTAAGCCATCTAGTTAGTTAGTTAGCAAGTTTATGAATTCGAGTTGATGCAGCATCGAATTATTCCAGTATGGGTCTGCGTAACTATTTCAGAATATCCTCTTGGCCTTCGGATCGCGTATCAATTCGTCTGAAACACAATCAGTACGATGAAGAGCACAATACGTAATCCGTGTATAGGGAATTGTTAACGTCACTAATGCATTTCGACTTACAGAACCCCGTCATGTGCGACCCTGTGATTGCGTTTGATGAGGACCTCCCACTGCACTACTGACCCTGGTTAGCCTCTGCAATGCTATCTCTCGTGGCGATTTTGTTAAAGGGATCTGGTCAGACTTTGGACAATCGTTGCTCACTGTTTCTAATTGTAGTCTCATGCACTGCCTAGGTTTAATTCTCAGTAGGGACAATGATTTTTCCCTTCGCCACCGCGTCAAGATCATCTCTGGGCCCACTAGGCCTTCTGCTAGGTGCATGAAGCTTATCAGACGCTTCTATTTACTATTGATGTTAATAATTCCTGGATCCTTACTTCCTTCTCCCTTACGACGTCATGGCGTTGAACTTAAACACAGAAACGTCTTCAGATTTAATATAGAACGTTGCAGTCGAGTGATTAGCATTTCTTCGTACTCGGGAGGTCTCAGGTTCAAAATTAGATCCGGGGAAACAATTATCCTGACCGTGATCTCTGTGGCTTTCCTCAGTCTCTCCATTCAAATTGTGGGTTAATTCTTACAGTTAGGTCACGGACACTTCCATGCCACACCATTTTAATTTATTATTTACTACTCATCCTACCATTTGTCACTACATAATCAATGCTATTTACAACATCATTAAATATACAGTAAATAAATACGCTAAATAAGTTTAAATTCAGCGCGTAGCTCAGTGAAATAACTGAAAATAATGGTTTTAAAGCCTAATGTAGGTTAATAATAAACTGAGAACAATTAACTGTTGTCAGGTGACATGGTCACAAAATACAAGATGTTAATCTGAGTTTTAGTTCCGAATATTTGGGATGAATGGAAAGCAGAGTGCGGCGGGCTAAGGAGTTGTCTCACGAATTCATGAGACGCAAGTGCCCATTAGCCCTAGCACGAAGCTGAGTGCTTCAGCCGCGTGTGTAGCCGTCACCCAGAAACCTTATAACAGCACAATAACGTAACAGTAGAGACGCCACAGACATAAACATGCGCATACATTTTAATATTCCTTAGAAACCTCTTACGTACATAATATAGGCTTTGAACACGAGCCACTACTGGATCCATTGCAGAAGGTACTCACTACAGGCGTAATTTAATTTCTTGTTTCAAAACAATGTGAAGGTAAACCCTTTTAGGAAATATGAATTAATATGTGTTCACACAACATATAGATTAATTAATTAACTTAGTAGCAACTGGCATGCGATATAGTTAGTATAATAAAATAATTAACTAGTGACATATATAATTTTAGATTTTATCGGCTGTATGAGTATGGATGTGGTATCTAAAGACGGAGACATTGTATTCTTCCAAAACCCTGGTATACATCCAAAATATTACATGGCTTAATTACCTAGAATACCAGCAATTATAACGAGTGACAATTTTTGACTTTGGCTAATTAATCTGTCATACTGTGTTTAGAGCGAAGTGTTATTACACAAAGTTAGGACATAAAGATACAAGTTAACAGTGCGTTCCATTTGTTATTGCCTTTAGATTTTCCGTTCTAACGTTTGATGTTCTGTTGTAAATAGCCAGGAGGGGGTGAAAGGACGATCAGGATAAAATTTATACAAAATCAGGCCAAGAATTCTCGAGTTATGAGATGACCAAGGGTTTAATATATTCAGAATTAATTTAAAAAAATAAATAACCTATTTTATTTTTACTGCATATCATAAGCTAGCCAACCGAGTACGTCTGACATTGTCATGTCAAGAAATTATAAATGAAAATTCATTTAGTACCTCAGAGAAATTACAGCGCACCATGACTAGGCAGATAAATTTGTTAATATGAAGAAAATACTCTAAAGTAATGGGGCCGTTGAAATTGCCTAACATGAATGACAATTTAAATGGCTCGACAAATTTTCATGAAACGCTGCAGGATTAAATTTCATGGAAATCCCTTCAATCGTTCTCGCGTTGTTACTATGCGTACGGACGGACGAATGGACAGACCCTCTAGAGGGACTCGAACGCGCCTAACGAACCTTTGCACTGCTCGAATGACAGAATGTACCCCACAAAATTATTACGTGCAATTTCGATTATTTCTTACAGTAGAGTACAGTACATCGTTAGACAACAATAGCGTTTATTCTACCAGCACCACCATTATCTACTTTACGCGATGTGTAACTCCAACATCCAGGCATCATTTTACATGGCATATTTCATTGGTTGTATATGAACTTATTAAAGACATCACACTGTTTTACCTCATATGCTAGTCAGTGGTTTTTAATGACTTGGTGCACTAAATAAAGACTCTGGCTACACTAACTGCTGCTTACGAACTCTCATTTATTCTACCTATAAATTAAAACGCAAATATTTTGTTTGTGTTTTCGTATTCATTGTCACTGGCTTTTCGGTATCAGTATGTATAAATATAGTCAGAAAAAGGTAATGAGGTCAAGGTTTCTGAATAGATTTAAAAAAAATATATAATGCCGGTTGATTCTGTGAAATATATTTAATAAAAATTATGTCACTCCGTCTACAAGTTTGTTAATGTTCCATTAGTTACTTAAAACATATGACAGGTTTTTAAAGCATAAGATGAAATGTCATCTCGAGAGTATGTTTTAAACAAGCAAAAGCAAGTTTTGTAACAGGGGCACATTTAAACAATGTCATTTTCCCCTTCGCGTTTGTGAATTAGCGCGTGCCATTATGAGTAGAGACACTAGTGTCGTAGTGCTTCGGCTTCTAAGACCAGTATCCATCCGCACTAACTACTGAGTCCGTGGAGCAGAAGTAACATTGAGAAGCTAGTAGTTGCTTATCTCGCCAACCTCTTCCGAACGTTTACTACGGTGTTTGCATGATTACACTGCTGGTTCTTAATCTGAGAAGGTCTAACTAAGTCCACACTTTCATAATCGATACCTTCCTTTAACGTTCATTTCAGTGTATCATTTGACCCAGGTCTAGGTCTTTCAAATCGTCTCTTCCGTTAAGGTTATCTAAGTAACAATTTGTATACATTTCTCATCTCCAAATAAGGAGACAGCATCCAAATATAAAAAAACCCACTAGCCCGTGCATGATAGCTGTGAAAAATGAAGGTGAACTAAGGTGATAATTGTTTTACATTCCAGGAATGTATTTAATTGCAATAAAGCATAATAAAATATGGCCATATCATGTAATTGGAATAAGTTTAAAAAAATATTTTCGTTAACAGGATTTAAGTAATAGGTTGCAGATTTCCACAATTACGTTTATTCATCAGTGGACACGTGAAATGTCCTGAAAGTTTTTCACGAATGGGTCCACTGGCAGTCTTACGTGACCTTGATAACGGTGGTGAATCCAAATAATAGATTTTATTGAACTTATTGCTGACTACAGGAAAATAGCTCACGGTTCATTCTTCGCCCTGGACACTATTATAAACAAAGTGGTAGAATGATGCGTTTGTTCCATAAATCCCGAAGCTGTCCTAGTGGGGTTGTTTTACTCACACAATCTGAAGTAAAGCTCGTAATGAGTGACGTTCAAGCGGCGTGTGAATAAGGGCTGAAGACATCGTTCTTGTCATCTCCTTCAGTCCTTTTACATAGCCAGTCAACCGTTCTTCTTCTGAACTTGTTCTATAAGCTTCCTTTCCCGACTTCAATATTCTCAGATTTGAGATAACAGAATCCGAGCCATTCTTCTACTTCATCCGCTCCTTTAACCAGCCATCTTCTTCAAAGCCTCCTATACCCATTCAAATCATGATCATAGAATCATCCCAACAGCTTAACTTTTGCCAACGCCAACGAAAATCTGCTGCCTTTTCTAAGGCAGATTTATCTCCAAAAGACTGGCTTTCGCAATTTTTGTTCAGAGTGGCTTAATTACTTGGTAACTAAACATTAAAACAAAATACCTTAATAAATGATACCACTACATTTATATTGTGAATACGTTTGTGTTTACAGAATTACTTCTATATCAAACGTCTACAATATATGTGATTGCGTTGTTAAATACACCATAAGTAAATAAATTTCGATTTTCAGACGTTGTTCTATACCTTTCCTTATAAAAGTCTTGTATCATAATTTTACATTATATTAATTTTATAAATGTGCACTGAAATTTCCTACAAATAATTTTTGTAACAAATAATTGAGTGCTGTTTTATGAAGACTTTTAAAAAGAAAGTGATTCTTTGTGTTGACAACATTGTTCTAATTTAATTTATGTTCTACACCAGATTTTCTTGTGTAAGCAACAACGATAAAATAATTATTTCAATTTTGTATTTAGTAAGGATGCATTAAGTTTGTCACTGTGGATATAAATCATTTTCAATTTCTAAATGTCATCGACAATTGACATTCAATACTCAGTCACACGATCCTGCATTTCTTCTGTTCTTGCTAAGACGTCTGAATTTTTTTTCGAATTATACTGACCGTACTTACTCGATCTCTCACCTACCAAATGTAATCCCGTATTAATATTTAATGATGACAAACTGCACTTCGGTGCTACATTACCAGAATTGCTTTACTCGAATACCCAAAAAACACGCCTTAACACCGAGAACATTCAAGGTGAAGAATCTGATCTCACATCCTAAAGACATTAGATCGAATCTCAGAATCATCTGTCCGATGTGAGTTTCTTGTTATGTTTTCGCATTTTATTAAACAATGGCGCCAACGATTTAGACATAAAATATCATTTATTCATATTTAATATTTACCCTCCGTAACTTAAAATCCATCACTCATGACAGATTAATATTGGTAGTTGATACAGTGAAATTACGTTAGTCTGACCGAGGGTTTGATTTTCACTCATATTGCCTATTATGACGACCACCAATCATGCAAATTGCTGATATTTATAATAATATAACATTTTGTAAATTTAACAGCTATCTGAAGATGTACTACTATGTCCGAAACATGTCGCCTAGAAAAATAAAGACAAGACATGTGGTTAATGTATGTATAGTTCATAAATTTACAAGTATTATTGTGTGGAGATGGTTACTTAATAATTCAATTCAATTCATTTATTAATACTTATAATTATAATAATAATAATAAAATTATATAATACATGTAGCACTTGCAAAAAACAATATGTATCCCGGAAATAGCTGCTGCCCTATGTACCTTAGGAACAAGGTCTGTCTCGGGTACATGGAAGTACATACCCCATAAGGTGGTGAATAGATGGGATAATAACAATACAATTTTTCCAACAGTATTCAATATCTCTTGCACTAGAGACTGTGAAACGTACCTAGGGATGCGGTGAACTCATCTGTCAGACAGTCGGTGTCTACCCTCACACAGAGAACTTTTGTGGCCCAACCATATTGGTTACATTGGAGCTCAGAACCAGTAAACCATAGCAAAAGCCGCGCCAGCGTGTGATATCAGTTTTATTAACAGCAAGGTCCCCATAATGAACAGCAGGGGTCGAGGAGATGAGTCCGCCAGACGATCTTCCCTATTTCCCCCCCCCCCCCCCCCACCCACCCCCAGTCGGATCTTGTAACCATGCAACGTGGTAATAAAATATTATAGCAAACCCTGCGAATGAATCGATCAGAGCTGAGCCGAAAACCGAAAGGAGCTTCTGTTTTTTACTGTCTTGTGACAATTGAAGTACTCTGAACGAAATGACGTATTTCGCCGTATCGATGTAGCTTCTCATTATAGCGGGTTTCGGCTGTCTCAAGAAAAAGGATTCAGAATTCAGTAGGCCGGGCGGATGCTAATATAAGATTATGATATGTAATAAATATACGAGCTGAGATCTAGGGTTTTCACGGCGGCGAGTATGAAGATTACCTTTCTTGAACGCTATGCCGTGTAGTCTGATAGATATTTGTCGACGTTACTAAGGTTTTGCTGCCACCATCATCAGAGCTATGTGTTGTGGCGAAGATAAAAATTTAATTTGTAGTGGCAGACCTAAGAACTAATAAGCGTGTGCCTACTTTCAGCATCACTGGGAGATATCTATCTAATTCTACAATTTGAGGGGAGGGGGGATGTGATTCCCTACAGAGTGAGATCTTTACAGGTAAGAAATTAATATCTTAATATATGTATTCACATTCTTTCCTTACGCAATTTTCATCTCGACCGTTAAATCAGTAGTGGTGAGCTAGGCTGGACTGAACAACATTCCGGCAAGGACATTACATGAATGTTGTCCAGTTGGATGGGGATGTTGTAAAAAAGATGATTATGAGTTTGAAGGAGAAATTGTGGTACGGGGGTTAGAATGTATGTCTGGAGAGTAGTTTACTTCCGCTGACCATTGTGAAAATTCGGGTTTCAAAACAGCAGGAAATTCCTTGAACAGTCAAATAACAAGAACTGTAACTGATTAGATTTAGTAAAGGAATGGAGATTATTGACGTTATTAAATGGTAAAGTTTTAATACGGTAGTGACTGCCTTTGTAACAACACTGTAGTTTGAGTACTTCATCTTCTTCGTTGCCTCAAGGAACACACAGCAAAACCAAACACAATCACCGTCAGGTTCCGTAAAACAGTGAAACCTTTCTGTTGGTACCCCTAGTAGCCAGAGTTGGATTTGTATGGTTTTGTTTTCTTCTGCTGTGGTCTGTTTGTAGCTTTACAGGTTACAAAGAAGATAAGAAGAACAACAAATACAAGTTCCCTAAGTTTACTTTATTTACTCGATTTTTTATGCTTCGGTAGGCTAGCTACTGCCGGCTTCAGAAATGTTTTCTGTTGGATGTATAGACTTTTTCCCCCTTTTAAAATAACTCTAATCGTCTTGCAACTATTGAAAGCGTACCAACGTATTCTACGCCTGAGAAAACCTTTCTTGAACGCTATGCCGTGTAGTCTGATAGATATTTGCCGACGTTACTAAGGTTTTGCTGCCACCATCATCAGAGCTATGTGTTGTGGCGAAGATAAAAATTTAATTTGTAGTGGCAGACCTAAGAACTAATAAGCGTGTGCCTACTTTCAGCATCACTGGGAGATATCTATCTAATTCTACAATTTGAGGGGAGGGGGGATGTGATTCCCTACAGAGTGAGATCTTTACAGGTAAGAAATTAATATCTTAATATATGTATTCACATTCTTTCCTTACGCAATTTTCATCTCGACCGTTAAATCAGTAGTGGTGAGCTAGGCTGGACTGAACAACATTCCGGCAAGGACATTACATGAATGTTGTCCAGTTGGATGGGGATGTTGTAAAAAAGATGATTATGAGTTTGAAGGAGAAATTGTGGTACGGGGGTTAGAATGTATGTCTGGAGAGTAGTTTACTTCCGCTGACCATTGTGAAAATTCGGGTTTCAAAACAGCAGGAAATTCCTTGAACAGTCAAATAACAAGAACTGTAACTGATTAGATTTAGTAAAGGAATGGAGATTATTGACGTTATTAAATGGTAAAGTTTTAATACGGTAGTGACTGCCTTTGTAACAACACTGTAGTTTGAGTACTTCATCTTCTTCGTTGCCTCAAGGAACACACAGCAAAACCAAACACAATCACCGTCAGGTTCCGTAAAACAGTGAAACCTTTCTGTTGGTACCCCTAGTAGCCAGAGTTGGATTTGTATGGTTTTGTTTTCTTCTGCTGTGGTCTGTTTGTAGCTTTACAGGTTACAAAGAAGATAAGAAGAACAACAAATACAAGTTCCCTAAGTTTACTTTATTTACTCGATTTTTTATGCTTCGGTAGGCTAGCTACTGCCGGCTTCAGAAATGTTTTCTGTTGGATGTATAGACTTTTTCCCCCTTTTAAAATAACTCTAATCGTCTTGCAACTATTGAAAGCGTACCAACGTATTCTACGCCTGAGAAACTTACGTTGTTAATTTGTGCTATGTTATATCCGTATATCATAAATTAAATCTTTTGTTTGTTGCTTTAGGTAGTTAAAATGAAATGTTTTTTATTTTTCTGTTGTGGAAGCCAAGAGTTTGAATACCTAACACGGAGACTGTCTTCATGTTGGTCTGTTTGGCCTTCCGTAAGCGGAAATATTTTGGGATAGAATTTAGAAAATGAAGTGGACCGAACCGAAACTATATTTTCCTTTACTTTTATTGATTGAAAACTTCTTATTCTAAAACTGTTAGAAGATGCTTAAAAACCAAGTGACGAGTAAAGGAATAATTGGGCAAGGAAAGACGAAAATTACTGAATGAAGCTTTACCGTTATTTAAGGAAGAAAAGAGTTAAGGTTGCCTCGTGCGAAGAGTAGGAAAATTGTATGGTAATTCTGTCGGATAAACCCGTGGGATAGGGTTTCTTTGGAAAGTAATTGTGCTGGTAGGAGTACACTATTAAGAATCGTGTTAGCAAAATTGTGAGGTAGTGAACTCGGTTGAAATTGGAACCGTTAACATTAGACAACATGATTATTATGGTAAATGTGATAAATCTGTAAAAGAAAGTTACTTTGTGGTAACGAGTCTAAAGTTATTTGCAGTTACATAATTAAGTTCAATCCAAAGTCAGCTGAAGTATAACAACACCAACAACAAAAACTGTGTTCCTTGATATGGGGCGATGGCACAATATTTATTAATATCTTTTGGAAAATATTGGTTCCTTATCTGTCCTGTTTCTAATGGACGCATCTAGGAGGTTGCATTTACTTTTCGTCTCTCTTGAACCCTCTGTTTTCATTTCTCTGAATGGCTTTCCTGCTGTATGTGAGTCTGCTTCAATTCCAGGACACGTACGGGACACACAGTTTATGTGAAGCTAACCGTATCAGTAACACACAAGAACGCGAACTCCAACAAGCAGATTAAATAGCTGGTTTTGTGACGAAGCGTTTTCAGAAGTAAATGAAGTTACCTTAAAAGAGGAACTAGAACTATAACAGATTGATCGGTTGGGTTCAGGAAGGAGACAGTTCTATACAAACCAGTTAAAGATGATACTATTTCCTTGGAGGTAAAGGAGATCTGGTATGAAGCTAACCACTTACCCCCATCTAGTGCCGAGGCAAGTACGCATGGAGCTGTACGTAACGTAAAGTACACCTGTACCTTGAACTGAATTCGCCACCGCGAGTATTTATGGTGGCGTATTAGCATAATCAGTAATTTGCTACCGATTTAAGACGAATGAGTGTTAAAACTAGCGTGTAATAACAGGAAGACATATCTTGAACGTGAAATCTCTAGAGTCGTATATAGTAAACTAACGTAATATGTAACAATGTAAAAACCGATTCTGAATATGCTCCGATTCAGAGAAACTTTCTCCCAAATGTTTCAAGTTCGCTTAATCCTGAGACAGGAGAGAGCCATGATTATCTAACTCTCTTTCGTTTTAGTTTACCCTTCTACGTAAAGAAATTTTAAATATAAACAACTACTAGAATTATAATAACTGCTGAAGACAACGTAGTTTCAAAATTTTGCAAGAGGAGTGTACTCATTAACTGAGTGAGAAAAACACAATTTCAAAGGAAATGTATCCTATTACGTGCGCCTCTTACCACAATTCACAATTCTGTGCTTGATTTTCCTTCCATAATGAAACGCTAACATCAAAAGATACGATAGTTAATTTTCAGCTTTGTTATAGACGAACTAAAACTCAGTGATTAGTGTCCCTTTTGTCGTGCTGATTATTGAAATAATTAAACTGTTGAGAAATTCTTCCAGGACAAATGAAAAGGAATGTTTTACACTGAGTATTTCTAGAATGTGACGAGATGACAGCTTCAGATTTAGTTTAACGCTTTTGAACAGGACTGTTCTATTTATGATGTTAGCGCAATTTTGAAATGTACATAGACTTTTCTTCTAATAGCTTGTCAAAAGACCCTTCTGATTAATAATGCAAGAGGTGTGAGGAGAAACTATGGGATTTCGAAAATTAAGGCAAAATGAGTGCGCTTTCACGAGTCTTTCATTATTCGAAAGGCATTCATATTACCTCCTTTGGATTATTCCGTGTCTTTTGTGAAGTTTTGTAGAGAATAGTATTTTCGGTGCTTAGTTTCTTTTACGTTATGGAATCAACTACAGATGTTATACACAGTTCAATTAGAGCTGGTTATAAGTTTACAGATTGTGGTTTAGGCAAGGCATTTTTGAAATCAATAAGAAATTGGATTAAAATTCACAACTTTTCATCATAACAGGAAGACGATTATACAATATAACTTCAACTGTGTGTAGTATGTATTCTAGTTGAGAGTATGTTAGTACCCACAATGATAAATATTTTGATGTTTGACTACTGAGCCCATCATTCACATACACACATTTCAAGGTAAACCCTTGATGCTAAAAGCATTATTACACCTTAAATTATTTAAGATACATGGAAATCTGGCCATCGACAGGATGTAATAATTTACAACAGAATTAGGAATAGCATTACAACAATTAATTTAGTGTGTATTGCATATGACCAAGGCAAAGTTGCGTTGGATTTCTTCTATTGCCCATGTTTCATTTATATTTAACCGAACTGGCAGGGGACTGGTTCAGCCCAAGACGTCTCTCTGCCCCAAACGATATTCGAAACTGCGATCAAAGACGCAGTGGTACCATGGTTAAATAACAGATTTTTGTTCTCTCGCTTGCTATTATTAATAATGTTATGGTTTCGGCACAAGTTTTACCACACTTCCAAAATCTCGGAAATTCTTTCACAGATATTTTTTGCGTGAGCTTTGGATTTCGTGGAACACTACTTCAAGAACACTGTAGTAGATTAAAACCAAGAACACCGCATCGTTGGAACAAATCTCACTCAATTGATATTTTTTTTTATTACCAAAGCGTGAGCACAATTTTTGACTTCGATGTGTTTCTAGGTAAAAAACGGAATTTCGTGTTTCATCGCTTCCATTTTCGTTCTCCTTGTCTAGTCCGCTTCCTTTAGCTGGTTCACTCCACGCAACAGAAGGAAACAAATGCTATTATCTAGTTTCCCCTTTTTTTTTATCGAAGCCGAGTGCTTGTGGCCGCATTTCTTATCCTTCCGCAGAGCAGTTGCTCGGTTGGCTGAAAGTCTAACATTCCACGGAGATGCGAAGTTTCAGGTGGACTTAACGGTAAATTTGGATGGACAAGAAACATTTATTTCAATTGCCTTCATTTATGCCGGTCACTGAGACTTGCAGTCGTAGTGTGTTATTTTAAAAGTACATCTTACCACTCCTCAAGTTTACGAGAGCTCCTGATGAAATTAATGTAAGTGATGAACATTGTCCCCGCCTCCAATAGAACCATGGTGAACACATTAAAAAGGTATCTTAATCTGACGAGTGGGAGGAAATTTCAAGACAGGCTTAACTAAATCACACAGCTCAGTGTTGCTGCGATAGAGATAATTGTTAGTGTATTTAACGACGTATTTCCAACTGCGTAGTTCGTATGGTGTCAAATGTTAAAATGATTGTGAATGATGAATTGGAAAAGGATTAGGAAGTAACTTATTCCCTTCAAATTTTTCGATTAAACGTTTAAAAGTCTTATCTTCGTGCCTACTAAATGTCCGTCCTTGCCTTCCGAATTTGATCACCGTAACTATATTTGATGAAGAGCATCTACAAATTATGAATTTCGTCGTGAGTCTGATTTTTTTTACTGACGGTTTCTACGTGCTCTTCACGCGCTGGCGTCATCGAAGAACACCAGAAAGTGTCCTTGAGATCTCAGTCGCGGTTTCTGTACCGCGTAGGCATCCCGCATGACGAAAGCGAGGTACCGTTGTTGGGGATCGAGGTCATGGTTGGAACACGTTGTTGCGAAACAGTGATCTCAGATCGCGTTAATTCATCAGTCACGTTTGTCGTTTGGAGTGCGGAGAACATCTTTGAAAGTCAGTGTCCTCCAATATTTTTAAATCTTTTTTCGGAAGGAAAGGTTATGACGATACGTGCTTATGAAACTTGTAAGTAAATTGTGTTTATAAAGCTTAAGGATAGATTTACGTGGCGTTGTAAACAATAAACAGGGATGTACCCAATAGAATGCAGTGAATTAAGTTGATTGCTTTCCATTCTACAAATATTCTTTATTTTTTTACAACTGAAAAAACATATTTGTGGTTGTTGCGTGCCGTATGAATATCATTATCATTGTGTAGTTCCAAACGACACAGAGACGTAGGAAGGGCGGCATCATAACAGCTGTTCTGATCACGTAGTATCGCATGAGGGAAGGTTGGGTCAGTTTGTCTCTTCCTGTTATGATTCATATGCCGTAGCCTCGCCCCTGTCACATGATTGGAGACACGAAAGAAGAATGACGGAATTGAGGATGAGGGAGTTACAGACGATCGAAGGATTTCGGAACAGTCTGTTTCTCCAAAGGTCACAACTGTTTCTCTTGCAAAGTAAAACAAAAGTGCATTTTTGTATTAAGAAAACAAGGTAGTAAATTTTTAACAGTTTCAGTACGTCCTTTCATCACATTTATGTGATTTAATGATGTAATTTTATCATTGCGCTCTGCTCCAGCTGAGGAACACCCGGTATCAGTGCTCACTTGGAAGGGCATTTACGAATTCAGCTGCCGTCTCTCCAGGCCCTGCAATGAATTTGTCGATATAAAACAGTAATCTTCCGTGACGTAAGACGGCAGCAGAATTGGTATGGAGTGTAATGCAATGTACCGTCTTGCAAATTATTTTTTTAAAACCTCTCGTAGAACGAAGTTTCTGCTGTTTAACAATTTTTTTAAAAAGTTTAATACTGGACGCCGTCTTTGGTCAGAAAGCACGTGTTTACCGAACTTTTGTGGGCCCCTGTTGCTCATCGCGATACTCTTCATCGATCAAGCAGATCACCCGCACAGAACTGCGGACTTGGGTTTGCACTAGAATCTTGTCTTGAGGCGCGGTACTTCACTTCCCCCTACCCTTTTCACCCCCTCCACACCCACACGCGTAACTCCCACTACGCCATCTTCCTCAGAGGTCAAACTTTTACCTTATTGATTCTCAGTTTCAAGTCCTTCCATATGGGATACCAGAACCTAACTCCTCTCTCCGAAATAAAGTTTCCTTGAAGCACTTGAACCTTATAGAAGAGGCCCAATGGGCCAAAGTATAAAGCTTCAGTAGTTTTCCGCACCCCCCGTCTCGTATCTTTTCGATTTGCCCTTTCGAATGCTTCTTCGTCAAAATAAAACTGTGTCAACACCTGCGCAGAACCTATAGAAAGTAGAACCAGTTTTCTTTTACCATAATGTTAACATTCGCTATTAGGGATTTTTCTTTCCACGAGAAAGAAACATCCCCAGGATTTTCGTAACGGTGTAGACTTTTAACGTTAAGTTGGTAGAGTAAATTGGAAGTTTTGAAGTGTCTGAAACTTTCTTTACAAGTACACTGTGACAGTCCTGTGCCCCACATAGAAGTTCCACTGTTTCTATTGAAAAGAATGTCAGCATTCCTCGTCTCCACGTACACGTTTAAAATATGATGTAGTAGTCTTCGGTGACTTAACAGTTGACTTGTAGGAAATTAACCCGATTTTTAGGAAATATAGATGCTATCTGAAGGCGGTATAACTCGGAACAACGTGGTCGCAAGTATCAGACACGGCCTCTCATGGACGTTCTGAGAAAGTTGCTTACATTTCATTTCCAGAATATTATTTTGTTTCAGTTAATCTTACTGTTACGTCCTGCCTTTTCAAACCGGGATAAAGCATGCGTATTGGAGTATATAAATGTTAATTCCCTTTCATCTGATTAGACTAGAACTGTTGCAACGTCATGGTTCTTGTGCTGAATTTATTGACTATAAATAAGTTTTATTAAGAATTTTTTAAATTCCGTCTTAATAATAACTATAAATCAGACACTCATGGCTTGCATTCTGCAACTCGAAAACACAGTTTTTGATTTATTTCTGCTCGATGGGTCGTTGCTAAACCAAGGACCATAATTGAGAATAATTTACTTAATGAACTGATTCATACAGTGGAGGTCATTTGAAAATAAAGAGGTCATGGGAAGTCAACAGGGTTAATGAGAATTGTACTGTCTGTCCGTAGCCTACTGGAAACCGGACGACAAAATTTCTAAACCAGTAGTCGGCGTTGGATTGAACTATGTAGTTACCCAGTTAAAATATTTGAGCTTTAATATAAGACGTAAGTATCTATTTTACTTAGATCTGTCTTATTCTATGAGACTGTTCTTGATAACTGTTGTAAACAGGAAAACTTAAAACTCCCACTGCTTCTATTATTTAATGCTGGTAGTAGACATAAACTGCGCAGAGATTTTAAATATCTTTAGAAAACTAAAAATATAATTGTTACATGATTCAGTGGAACAGAACTCCAGGAAGCTTTGAAGAATCCTGTCCGGAACTTGGTTTCTTTTGTTTTATTTAATATCGTCTTGAAAAAAATTTTCGTCAGGCATTGCAACGTTCATGCACTTGTCCAAAACGTCTGTTTGCAGTACAGTTAGAGTTCGTTCTAGTTTAGAGTAATAATTTTGTAATGAAAATTACAGAGATATGTAAAATGATATAATTTACCCTCGAGAAAATTTATAACGAGAAGAATGTTACCCGATCAACTTATAAAAAATTATATCCGTTGTTGATCGACCATCCTGATTAAGGTCTAGTCAGTTTGTTGGGAGTTGGACAAAGAATAGCATTTAACTTCACCATTATTTTGCCATTTCAAACACCACTTGGCAAGGCAAGCCTTTTTCTTCTCTTATAATTTTCAAGACTTTGCTTCCTCAGTACTTCCGTGCTTAGACTCCGTTTCTTCTTTATTATTTCATATCCTACCGATTTCGCAGTCCTATTTTATTTCTTTCACTTCGTCTCATTTTCCCATCTCATCATTCTGTCTCCCCGTTTTGCTTGGGTCTCAGAAACCCGTAGGGGACGTGGGGGTGCGGCGTCAAACCACGCGTTGCTGTGCGTCCCGACGCCCGGGTGATAACTTCTGGAAAGTGAACCGGGCTAGTGGAGGCGCCGCGACAGGAAAATCTAATTTAGTATCGTCCTGCGGTTTTGTGACACGGCAGTGTAGAGGGGACGGGGGTTGCTATGATATTGCGGTGGCGTTGGGAGGTGGAACACAGAATGGATTGCAACCAGTAGAGGTAGGGAGAAATGGTCTTCTTCAGTTTCAACCCCTCGAGTTGGTTTTTCATCTAGATTCTAAAGTTATTATTGGTAAAGATGAAAGAACCGTGCTTAAAAAATAGAGTGTGTGTTTTCGATGCTGTTGCCGTGTGCTTTAAGAAATAACTCCAGAACGATTTAAGTGAATCGATACTTTATGAGCCTAAGCCCATTCAGTATAATAATACAGTTTGTACCCATTTCGCAAGTCTGAACTGGGAATGGGCAGAATCATTCCCAGTCTGTTCCACCTGACGTTTAGGGAGAGTTACCACTCCTGCTCGTATTCAGAAAATCGAGGGTAGGTTTTGTCGATCCGGAGGCTGTGTTCACTGAGATCTTTCTCAGTCCCTCCAAGCAATCGCTGGTTCAGTTCCATATAACAGCCGTTTCTTTATTATGATGCCTTTATTTTTAGGTCTATATTTTATTATTTTTATGCATATAAATAATTATTTTGTCTCCATTTATCGTATTTCTAGACTGAGATTTCTTGAACCGTGAAGTAGGTTAGAATTTTTGAATCTATAAACAATTCTGAAACAAATGTGTGCTTTAGAGGAATATTAATAATATAGTATTCTATGTTATGTTTTATTTTAGAAAACACACGGCTATGAAAATAGCTTATCAAGAGACACTCTTAGGACAGTTGCAACATTTTTGTTGACAGTTACTAATGAGCGATTTATAGGATCATGCATTATTCATTTCATAAAATATTTTAAAATAAATGGAAATTTCATAACGTTTAGTACTCTAAAGGAATGTATGTAGCCAGTCGCGTCCCTTTATTACATGATATCGTTTAGTAAATTATAATAATTGTGACATTATAATGTGTAGCGGTGTAAGAACAGCCAAGAAACACTTTAGTCAGGATAAGAGTGTTCCACTGTTCAGGAGTCAGGAATGTCTGGTTCCGTTACTTGCCTTGTTAGATGAACTCCTTGCCGTCACTGTAAGTCGAAAAGTCGAGAGTGATGGTTTTGAAATTACACGTCAAACTTCATAACCAGTAGCGAATTTACTCTGAAGCCACACTTCAGTATCGATTCTCAAAATGTCTACTGCTCAACATACTCTGAGTAACTAGTATACTTCTGCTTATGTAGAAGTATCTTTGGGAAGGAAATTAGTTACATGAGGTCGTATGGATATAGAGCAAGCTAAAATCAACCTTGGATTTTATGAAAAGAGGGGCTGAGAAGAATCCTACATCGGTTCAGGTATGGCTGTCGTAATTGTCTTTCACTGTCAACTAGTTACAGAGGAGAATTTTTGAACTGACAGACCGACATGCAACACGTTCGTTTCTTCAATTCATACATAAAAATAACGGGTAACTACCTTGAAGTACGTACTTTCAGTTTCCATTCAGACTCTCCGTAATAATATTTTCACTCATTATCTTATCTGGAACTTTATAAGCTATAAGTACATTTTATAAACCGTTGTTGAATAATCAGAAAAAAGGAATAAGAGACCTATGTAATCTTTTGTGACGTATTGGTCCTTCAAGTTGAAGAATATTTAGCCCACATCAATCCCTAAAGCCTTAGAACCACGCCTTGTCGGCTGTCCACGACTGTTTATCCAGAAAATTCGCATCTACCCTTTGCAACCAGAGGCCGTCTTCTTCGTCCTCAACCTGAGGACGTGCCATGCCGTTGTAGCGAAAGTCTAGCTTCATTTAGGGATGTTCTGAACACGATTTCCATAATGTTCGGAGAATTTCTTGATTAGCTGAGCAACTGTTAGTTTTTTCAGCAAGGACTCTTTCCTGCGAAGTTGTTTAACAAAGTAAGAATTGGCTAATATTTACCATATTTTAATTTTTGATTGCAGGGTCCATAGCAGAAGTGAAGGCAGTGGTCAAAGGAACAGCTCGCCTGCCATGTGACATTGTTCCTCCTGTGTCTAATGACTCCGTGTTTCTTGTTATATGGTACAAAAATGACATTACTCCCATCTATAGGTAAGTCATGTTCAAAGAATAATATGATTCCAGGGTTTTGTATTAGTTTATTCTTCAATTTAAACGAATAATATTAACCCTTAGTTGTATCTCATTACTGGCGATGTGTCATGTGAAGCATTTCTTGGTGTTCTTCAGGACTCCATTTCAGCTACCTGAATTTCGTTAACAGTTGTGTTTGTTTCAACACAAGGTTTGCCTGATTATTAAACGGTGGGAAGTGGAATTAGATTTTAAAATGTAATATATAAGCCTATCGTAGCCTTTTTAATTTTTTTATCGTCCAGTACATCCCTTTATATGGATGTGTTATACTTTTTTAATACAAGATAGGACACCAAAAGTGAAATGCAAGCAATAAGTTAAGTGATTTGGCACCTCTCTTCTTGAAAACACGGAACTAGCAGTACTCAAGCTTTTGGTTCCCTCGGTGTCATTTATCTGTAACATTTTCCCTGTTACACCCTCTGACATCCGTAAGTGGATTAAAAACGAATCTGAAATGATGCGAATGTGAAAGCTAAAAACTTTGGGGACAGTTGTATTTTGAGTTACAAAACTCATTCTTTCTTTTATACATAAAACAACAGGCTAACGTCTTACACTTCTTTCCAGTTCTTCAACTTTTGCATTCATTTTATTGTCCTTCTTTCACGTGATATCAAATTTCTAATTTATATTTCCGATGTGTAGGTTACCGTTATTTTTCTCAGCCCTTGTAATAATTTGCTCTTGTACGTCATTAATGTAGGCCTCGACATCTTTCTCCTGGAGTTTCGTCCAACTCTCAGTTCCAAATGGCAGTTAATATGGCGCTATATAATTTAAAACTAATAGATTTTGGCTAGCTAAGAAAACAAGCGATAAGTTTACATTGTGTTTCAAAGTTCTGAAATAACTAACATATGTGTGATATGTAATTATGCCTATTTGTTAGATATTATCTGAACATTGTGAAAAACAAGATATTTGTCTTTTTAATGTATTGTGCGCAAATGCGTTTCATTGTGCAAATTAGCAGAAATGTGTTTACGGCATAATCGTGTTAAACCTCATTGGCTAAGACATTCTTTAACCTGAGGAAGACTGTGTACTTGAATCTGAGACCACTTGGTTTGACGTGTAATTTACGTCTATGTGAGTAATTGATAAATCATCGCCACAGAAGTTTAGAGAACCAGAAAATTGGCTTTGTTCTTCTTTAATGTTATAAATCTTAATGTGTATGCGCATCTATCTCTCCAGAGTTCGCAGTCAGTAACTGAAAACACATTGTTCGTTAATCAGCTGCGTTCAGATGTTCATTTTAAACAGTCCTTTATGCTAGGTCGTTTTTACAAACTCTGCTACTCACTGTCTGTCTTGTGTTGGCGTCGAAAAGAAATATGGACGACGAGCGTCACGAGGCGTCGCGTCTTGTCTCGTCTAGCGGGTTTGAGAGGTCCCAAACGCTTACGTCTGTATGGCGCTGCTGGATTTTTGGGTTTGAAAGAAAACGGAGATTGGAGTTTATGCTTGAAATTGCAGACGTTTTATCCAGTAGAAAAAAGAACGTTCTCTCACCCCTATCTATTTCTTCTTCTTCTTCTTCTTCTTCTTCTCTGGTGGAGATGTCGTGAGTAGTTCAGAGGATGCATTCCTTTAGGCTGTCATGAATTCTGATATGTATGTGACGTAGCAGTTCTAAGAGCTTCAGCATACAAAATCTGTGCCACAGACGTATGCAAAACCACGAAAGCGTAAGTGAAGGTTTCAGATCGAGAAGAAAGAAGTGCGTAGAGTAATAATAAAACCGAGTGAAGTTCTGTATTTTGCATTGACAAATTTGACTTCTTGAGGTATAGAAGTTGTGTGACTTTGCGGCAGACTTTTAGAGAGATTTAAATATTTTTCAGCCTTTTTTAATACAAGTGGATCTGTGTCTGGATGTGTTATTTATAGAAAGAACATGTAATGGAAAACTTGGGGTCGGTTAAACAACTAAAAGTAATCAGGATAGAATATAGGACCGAATCAGTGAGAGTGCATGGCTTTGATGCTCGTTGTTTTTCGTCGCAAGAAAGAGCATCATTGAAGCTTATTGTGAGCCATTACAATGGCAATACACCATCGTGCCTCATTTTGTTAAAAGCAGTTTTAATATTCTAACCATAATTTATACCTTCGAACTAATAAATCTAATTTAAATAAGCAACAAGTCGATTATATTATAATAAATAGTTTTGGAACCAACTAACCTAGGAATATGTGACTGCATTTATTCTATTTATTCTGTTGTGGTCTTGACATGTGTTCGGATATATTCCTACATTGTAACAACCGTTTAAAACATTCAGTAGGCATAGTTTTCAATATGTTTACGAAGAGAAACTGGTCTGTACAAATGCTGAACCTATAAAATCGCCAAGCCGGAAATAGTGCTTTGAGAATTATTTAGTTTGAGGTATGATTGGGTGTTCAGCTCATGTTAGATAAGTAAAACACCAGAAAATGTATCATGGAATGTTTAAATACATTTCGGATGAACGATACATCGTATATTAACACCTTTAAGAATTTAGTACGATACACTTCGGTAATCATATTCTGTACCAAATTTTCTTGTGTATTTTGTAGAGGGGAATTGTCTACAATGTTACGTAATCTGTATCGAACGTTTCTCACGAGTAAGCGCTCCTGTTTCATATTTTTGACGTCTCGTGTTTGAATTTCGGGTCGGAGATCTGCTTTCATGTCTGTGATTTCTCATGGTTTTCCTCATTCCCTGTAACCGAATACTGGGATAGTTATAGAAATACGCCACTGTTACGTAACTCCACCTCCTTTCCAATTTAGTCTTCACGCAGTTAGTTTACCTTTCTACGCTGGATAACCTATGCTGTTGAGAAAGCTTCTTTAGGAAACAAATCAGTGCAATTTTATGATAAGGGAAATTTAGTTCAACACTGTTAAGTAATCTTGAGTTTCTCGATAGTGTGTTTGGGATAGAGTAGGATTTAAGGTTTTAGAGTCTGTGAACCCGAAGCTATCTTATGGGTTGCAGCGCTGAGGCGATGAGTGTGCTCTGATAACGGAGACAGCAAGGACCTCTGAAACGTCGGTAAACTTCTACCAGACTAAACGGCGCTGAATCTCAGAAGACAACCCTCCTACGTACCGACTTGCACATTCCTGAATCTCAGAAGACAGCCCTCCTACGTACCGACTTGCACATTCCCTTCTTCATTTGACCTGGATTCCCCACTCATTTCTAATGAAGCCCGTGAGGACCTCTGATGTTATGATCATTGCTTTGCTTATACTGACTGAATGCTTTGTTGACAACAATACTTTCATCAGACGAATGGGTCCAGGCCTGGGCATGTGTATGTGAAGATTTAATATACATTAAAATGCACTCACCCTTGAGTACAAAAGGGAAATCACGAGGAGTTTCAAGCAACTCTCAAGACAAATGGACACTAGTTTCGATCGGTTGGATTTCACTTTAAAAGTTCGCTACTTTGTTGTTCTCCGGTACAGTGTGAGAGCATTTGTAGTAGCATGTGAGAACGAAACAGAAACAAATAAATTACAGGTACTCTTAATTGGCCTACACGCGCGCGAAGAAATGTTAAAGAGGCAATGAAATCAAAATAATCTAAAACTCGTAATATCAGATACCCATGAGCTTTGATAAGTTAACAATCTGTAACAGTATAATTACTAGTTACTTCAGTTTAGTTTTTCATTAAGACATTTGTAGCTGTTTTTGTACAATTTCTTTAACACACATTTTGAAACTATTGGTGGGTTTTTAGATCTATTTAGGATATTTTATCAGACTAAGTGTACTTTCTTCAATGTAACCATTGCAACATTTATGCTTAGTTTTATTGTGTTGCTGAGAGAATACAAACCCAAAACTGTTTCACTTTACACAAACCGTAGGTCCTGTATTTACGTACATAGAAGTGTAAACAGAGGCCAGTCTCTAAGCACACTCACTGAATAGTGTACATTTACAACTGCATCGCGTCATTATTAACTCTCTGCACTTAGAGAAACAGAAGTACACACTCGAGTTCAGTCAACTTCATAGTTACGTTAGTATCACACCTTTCTGTGGCTATTTTTGGCTTTGGAAATTGTGCATATTTCCTTAAAACTTTCTTACTTCAATTTAAATGTCAACATGTTTTATCACGCTTGAAACGTGGTCGATTTATCATAACTTGGGAAAATTGTGTAAGGTTGGAATAGTTTATTTAATAAATATGTTGGTTACGATGCAGATGATTACTGTATAATTAACAGCAAAGGTCCTCTTCGCCGTCATATTCGTAAAAAAATTATCGCGTTTTCTCCCAAGAATCATCCGAACTACATAAACCACCATACAGAGTTATAGAAAGTTAAAGTAGATTGTGTAGTTTCCCCTGTTTAAATTATCAAGAATATTGGCCTTGAAATTCTATCACAGAAACTTGTGGCTGTAGATTGGACCTTGTGTTGAGACAGGGTGTTCATATTATTGTGGTTATATTTAAATAGATAATTTACTTGCAGAAGTGTTTTATTTATCAAAACTTAAAAAGTATTAAGTTTACAAGATTATCCTAGTAGACGTCCTTGTAAGCGCAGTTTATCCCACCGAACGCAACAACCTAGAAATATCCTCAGCCGCTTAAGAACAAATACCGAATTGCCGTATAAGTCACTAAAGTAAGATTCTCTACTTCAGGTTTCCTTCATACGTCCAGTTATGTTTCCGAGAACTTTGTTGTCACAAACTTCGAATCGATTGTTTCCTTCAAAATAAGATGACATGCTTTATTCATACGCTAATAAATATCAAACATTTTAACATTATACGTACTGTTGGAAAGTCATATGTTGTTCTAACAAACTACTTCCTGAATCATATTATAACACCAGAAGAATCATTGGAAATGTGGTGAGATCGATATATCAGATTTTATTTATCACAATAGTCTAAATAGATATTTCGAAAAACTTCTACATGTACATATATAGCCGTAAAATAATTCGTGACTAGTCTCAATAGCACGAAACGTTTGGACATTCAAAGTTCAAATCACTACTCGTTTACCAGATTTCCGATGGAGATATTCTGCTACCAACATTTTACATACCATGCAATGAGAGAAGCAATAAACAACGCCCATGCTTTATAGCGGGCTTATGTAGAAGATAAAGATAAAGAGTGATAGTTGCACTCTGCTTGTGCGCTGTGAAGTAGGCAGTTTGTTAATTATAGTCTGAACTAGAGATTGAGCTTCGTGCACGAATCTGTGTGTGTGTGTGTAAAACAATTAGGTCCGCATGCAAATAGCGTCCCGTTGCAAGTGAAACGTAAAGAATTATTAGTGCTTACCTTGGAAAATTGTCGACAGCCACATTATTGATCAAGGTTACATGATTCAACATCTTGATCGAAAAATACACAACGCATGAATAAAAGTGTTACCAGTTATTAGAAAATTCAACCTTTACACTACGATTATTTCCAAAGTAAAAATAGATTTTAAGTTATTAGAAAATGCAACCTTTAGACTATGATTATTTCCAAAGTAAAAATAGATTTTGGGCAATAATCATGTCTGCATCTAAGGCAGTTTGCAAATCGACTGTTATGTGTTTATCTTTTGTCCATTTCTTGCTTATTTAATGATGCTGTTCTTAGCTCAGACAATAGAGATTCGAATGATAGGATGATTAATGCATGAAGAATTGTAAAGGATATGGAAAGAAATGGTCATAATATAAGTTAACATACTTCTCCACCGTCTGCCTAGAGTTACTAAGGAAATCTAAAAACTGAATACGTCAAAGATTATCAGTAGGAGTCGTCATCATCCATTTAGTCCCTTTCACGACCAACTGTAGATTATGCATCTGGAGCACGTCGTTTGTAAGTACTTTCATTTCTGCTTCT
>NW_019060444.1:990443-1014565 GCF_000696155.1 Zootermopsis nevadensis
GATACGCATAAGACGCATTATTATATTTGGATTGCTAACTAATACAGACATTTTCCAAGATAAAATTCAGTTCTGGTGCCAGTTATCTTTCCCAGTTGATTCACGACACAGACACAACGGTATCAACGTTCTGTAAGCCTGCAGTTTTTCTACAGTTAGATTTAAGTCGCAGTGCGGTATTTACGTTATCCTGTCAATGATAATCGTAGGCTGTCACGTTATTTAGGACAACGCATCCCAAATATTGCTTCATTTAAATTAGATTAATGCTGATTTTATATACATTTTAGGCGAGGCAACAGAATCTGCTGGCAGTGTTCGAAATTTTTATCCTTTTAAATAATTTTTAAATCTTCGTGCCAAGCGTTCGGATATGCTTACGGTGCGGTATTTGTCAGCTTAGTGTTTGGAAGCTGTTTCCACTCTTGTACCTCATCCCGCCTGTAGTTTTTTATTAATTGGAGAGAAATACTGATATTGGCGGACTTTAAAGTCTCTCTAAACGTCACGTATTTGGCAGATGCGATGTCTTCCTCTTTCTATTGCCTTTTTCATTTTGAGTCTCTGACAATTGCTTTAACGTTCACGCTATTTCCATTTATAGGTATTGTCTCTGTTAAAGCACAGATACACAACAAGTACCAGATCCGACACAGACGTATTAAATTTATCTCGTTTCCCATTCGAACATTTGTAGTTAACATGGCAGATCTGTGTTAGTCAGGCCGTGTAATAGCTAAAGCGGTTAGTCGCCAGCTTCTTACTGCTGCGTCCCGAATTCGAGACCAGGTCAGTCACAGCATTTGTTGTTGTGCAGTATATTTTTCTATGGTGGCATAATCAATGAATGCTTCAAGAAGTTCTTGAATAGATCCCGTTATGAGATGGAATGTTAATGATTCGATCAGCGAATATCTTTAAATCCGTGAAGATCCGTTATTACAGATTCAACATATTTTAATAACTGGAATGTGTATTAGAAAGGGAATTAATGAATTTGAGCATCTGGAAGAAAGTTTACATCAGAATGTCACTCAAGGACTTGGTTTCTTTCTAATTTATATATGTAGTTTATACAAATAGACATTTCTCATCACAGTCCCAGTACACTTAAAAAATGATCACCAAACCTGATTTACTATTTTACCAGAACATACTCATTTGCCTTACTGGTAATCTTGTTCACTTACAGTTTTTTCTCTTAGATCAAATGAAGGTTTGTGTAGACAATAGTTGTGATTGTTATAAATCAACGCCTGCAAGCAGTTACTTAGGCTGCAGGTGTATCAGCAGTGCCACAGTAGTTGCCGCATGAGCACGGCGAGCCGTATATGATCAAGTCCGTAGGTTAAAAAAATTAAGCATAATGCACACTGTTCCATTGTAACGGAAAGCTTAATACACACTGTTTCACTTGAAACGAAACCCAACACAAACACTTAGTACGGCACAAAATTAAATAAGAAGTAGCTCCACTTCGTGAAGCACTTAGCAGTGCGTATCGTGGCAAGCTAATGAAGAGATGTAAAACGTATTTTTATGTGGCAAGTGATCACACGAATAAAGTTAGTCAACATCGGGGCAAGGGTTCAAGCTTACGCTCTATCTGATTAATTAAGATACGATACTGCGATCATATTAATACACTCGTATATCTAGCTGTTTGTTCGTATCTACATCGCAGGACTTCCGCGTTTTAGGTAAATGTATAATATGTTAAGCTAACGAAAGTGTGGTGTTGTCGTTGTTTAGTGAGATGAGCGAATTGTCTGTTAACGCTTCTGTCAGTGAGGACGAATTCATCTATCCTCTTTACTTCATCTTGCAGTTAATGCAGTGTGTTCAGTTGAAACGTGATCTAATATTTTATGTTCGCCATTAACTGTATGGGTCAGTGACACGGCTCTCTGTTTGTCAGTAATCAGAGATGACATGGTGAGCTTGTCGAACAAATTAAAATGTAACGACGCACAAATCGACCTCGACTGAAGCCGTTGTATCCGCACTCCCATTTTACTTATGCACCAGGACGATACCCACGAATTTTATCCCTCTTCAAACCCACAGGCGAAAACACTGTATATTACACGTTACAATTATTAGACTAGTAGGTTCGTGTACACCGAAATATATACACACGATCTTTTCCGAACACTGTAAACATGTCGTGTTTAACCTAAATTTACAGCCAGTTTTATTGCAGGGTGAATATCAGATATCGTATTCAGTTTACGGGATTTACTATTTGTTTCCAAAAGATATGTAATATCATTTTATAAATTTGTAATTTATTTTATTCTAGACTTTATTTCATTTATATCTTCTGATGTATGAACACGTAAGACGTTACCATCATATTGGTGTTGCAATTATTATATTCACTCACTAGTTTTCTTTCCTATTTTTCCGGTTTAACAATGTTTCTATATTTTCGGGTACTCTTTACGGGTCCCCAACTTCTTAGCTGGCTTGATCTATGGACAATCGGTAGGACTCTTTGGACAAGGGATCGACATGTTTCTGATAGAGTACTCTCGTTACTATTACTTTTCTTTCAATGTAATTATTTTGTATTGGAAGCACTAATGTATTTATACGTCAGCTTTCTGTTTACTTTATTAAATGCCCACAATAAACTTGACAATTGTCTGTGTTTTCGTACGTTGAGAGTGGGTATCGGTTAAAGATCTTTGCGTAGGATACTTACCATAATACCGGAGAATGTGTAGAAATTTAAGAAGCTAAAATTAAAACAAACATTTTTGTGGATGTTTTCCATCGTCTAATAAAATCATAAAATTACACGACGTTTCGGAGATGGGACTCTATCTCCGTCTTCAGATATACCTACTCTGTTGGGCACAATCGATAGAGCTAATCCCTATCTCTATAGTAGGTATACCTGAAGACGGAGATAGAGTCCAATCTCCGAAACGTCGTGCAATTTTATGATTTTATTAGACGATGGAAAATATCCAGAAACCTTTCTATTTTAAAAACGCACCATCGTCATAAACTTTTAGATTTGAGCTAAAATTAAATTTCCGTTAACTGTAATGTATTTGATCTCGGATTTCTCAGAACTTGGAGAGATACCAACTGCAGGAACGATGAATTGGTCAATAATTCAGTCTCTAATAAATTTCTAGTAATTGTGACTGATAGTCTTATAGTTACTAGGGACGTAAGCTTACATTTGGGAACTCTCATCACTTTTTTAATTAATACTGTAAACTATTTGTATAAGTTTAATATTAAGGTATTTTTGTTTCATTATAGAAGATTCACAGGCTAGTCTTATACTGTGCCAAATAATATACCAAATTTAGTCTGAAGAATTTATAGGATCACTTGAGAGATGTAGGAGTAGAAGAGAGATCATTTAAAAATTGTTCTTAATGGATTAGAGTGGAGGATATAGATGCTCTGAACAAGGTTCAGTGAACACAGTAATGAACCTATGGGTTTCATAAAAGACAAGGAATTTCTTGATTAGTTGAGCTATTATTACCTTTTAATTAAGTAGTATTCTCTGTGGAGCCGGGATAGCTCAGTCAGTATAGTGACCAGCTACGGGCTGGACGACTGGGGTTCGATCCCCGACGGGAGCAGAGGATTTTTCCTCTAGCCTCTGCGTCCAGACCGGCTCTGGGGCCCACCCAGCCTCCTCTACAATGGGTACCGGGGTCCTTTCCTGGGGATAAAGCCGGCCGGGGCGTGATGCTGACTACTCACCCCCATCTAGTGCCGAGGGCAAGGAAGAGAGCAGCCATACCTCCACTCACCCCAAACGCCTACATGGCGTATAGTGGGACAAACTTTACTTTTACTTTTACCTAGAGTGGTAGGTGCCAGGAACATTATCACTAGTAATAAGGAGCCTTGAATATGTTTGATTTTGGTGGTGCTTTGTGCTTATTATTTTTTATATCAGACATTCGGTCATATATTTTCCGATGTTCACTCCCTCACCTTATTATGAAGCAGCGGCTTAGATAAACGTATTTGGAGTACGATGAAAGGTCTTGATATAGCCTTTCCAGAACACGAAATCCAAAAGAAGTTTGTTTCTCTTTGGGTATATTGGTCGTAATGTTATCAAGTTGTTAATATTGTTTCTTCTTCAGGAAAGAACCTGCTTTATTTGAAACACTATTAAATTGAAATCACATAAAATATAATTAGAACTGAAGTGCTCTTCAGTAAGGTAATTAAATTTGGCGAAGGCTGGTAGAAGGCAAAAATATTCACATACACACACACACTATGCCCTCGTGTATAAAATTACGTTTTATCTCCCACTACCCATGTCTCAACTTTTACTGTTTTAGCGTACACATTGATTTGATTTTCAGTGTCTAATAAAAGCTTAAATATCTGCTTGTGATGTCACGGAGAGCGAAGCATTACCAGTGTGCAGCAGAGCGGAAGCTAATTATTTGGGAAAATAGAACAAAATACCTTTGAAACTAGAGAGTTGGTGTGTTACTGGGGATATGATTCCCTCCTGTTTACAACATATCGAAATGTATACGGACCTCACGGTTGGTCATGTGACTGGTACACAGATGTTCTGTGAAGTATATCCGTATTTGAGGTCATTGTTCCGTATGGGATTTGTGGTCTCTGATGTAGAAAGTGCGCCTCGTTTCTCTCATTTCCTGTATCGATCACACAGCACTGTTCACTCTTACAAAACCGAAATGGGGTAATCATGTAGCTCAGGAGGTTCGTGTCTCCATATCTTTGCCTTGATAATGACACAAAATCATTCTTTAGCTTAAAGAAAATAAGTAAACCTCCCAAATGCTAAAAGTGGCAATTCTTTGTAATTGAACAGAGGTTTGTATAAAGTTTGTACTGTAGACATTATTGCTTTATAAGGAGAAAGTGCGTGTTACTTGTATTTATTAGATTTAAAATACATGTACATATTACTGTTCTCCTAGGACATTGTATTTATAAGATTTTGAAGAACGTAGCATTTATATGACAGTTTCTGTGATAATTCTTTTTAAATATACTTTAAGTCTTGCCTGAATAAGAATATAAATAACTTACAAATTACTTCGAAATTTAATTAGAGAATCATTGATCTGACGCCAGTTACCACCACGCGCACCGACTTCAATTTGCAGCAGTGCCAGCTTGTATGTTGTTTCTAGTCTTCTGCAGTAAAGTAAAGCCATGAATTCTTAATGTACAGCACCTGTGCTATGTTTTAAAGCTCCCAAATTTTGTGCCCCATGCATTGTCCTACTTTACACTTACATTTTGGGCTACTGTTGAATAAACTGTTTCTCTACTTTAGTAAAATTAATAATGGTTCACATTAAAACTGTTTCTTACTAATTTTCAGAACAATTTTGTAAGTTAATTTTAAATTAATGTGGCTTTTTATTGCTTTTTATTTTACTTTGGCTTTCAAAATTTTCGTGTGACTTTTACTCTGACGCTTGTGGATTTTTAACTCTTTACAGCCGGAAATTACGACGACGTCCGTAGTTTTAACATGTCTCTTTCACGATAACGTATTGCCTTTTTCTACTTTCTTTACATGTCGTTACGTATAGCCAGGATGTGACCATGAGTTTTCAATGTTTTGCTTATAGAGTTCCTATTTATTTCATATTTTCATTCATTAATTCTACCTGTTTGTGTTATCCATATTATAAGTATTGTATTTAAACCCAATTACTTAATGTTTATTCGGTTGTCTTAAATGTATTGTCATGTAGTAATGTGGTCTAAGAAGGACTATGTGTGACTCTTATTTATCGGTTGAATGTGTTTGTCGCTTCGTGGAGACAAATTCTACGATTGTATCTCCAGGCGGCCACTGCCGTCCAGTCTCCTTCCACGTCAATACCAGTTGACAACCGTGATGCCATTTCTCTTTAGCGTCACAGACCTGTAACATTTTAAATTGATTATAATAAATAAATTCTGAATTATGACAGTCCGCTTAGCCTATTGCATGATAAAATAAGGAAAAAAGTGTCGTGAGAAAATGCATGTGTTTGTTAGAAGTTATAAGAAAAATTAAAACAAGAGAAATTTGGAAGAGAATTTGTATGCCTTGTGAAATAGGAATGGAAGTTGATGGTATTAATTACCCACTGCTTTAATTACGCAACCGAAACGAACACCAAGCTTTAAAGCTTTGTGCAGGCGAATAATTGCACGCGTTTCCTCTTTCTCCATTTATACTTACATCTTATGCTGTATAAATTGTTCTCTTGGCTCTATACGTATAGTCGCATGCAGTGCACAGTAGAAACTTGTAAAATGTCAGAAAGGCACTTAGAAACATGAAACAAATATTTGTTTCCCTTTCCCTTACTTAATCGCGTTCAAAGGATGACAAACTTTGAAGAGGCCCATCTTATATACAAACGTTCATATGGAGATATTTACGCTTCCACTGTACTGGAATTACGAAATTATTTAATGGAAGTAAATGGTTAGGTTCAACACATCTTGTAGCTCAGTTATTTTATTTTCTTCGAGAATTACATCCGTTCAACTACTGAGCGTAAAGCCACATCTTGCAATATCAGGTGTGCACTGCGCATCTCTTGTGGATTGCAAAAGACAACTACAGCTGTGATGACACACAACATCATTGAATTTAGTAAATTATAATTGTATTATAAGATGTTGCACTGGGTAGGCTAGCAGACAACAACCGACGTTTTGGAGAAACTTACTGTCTCCATTATCGGGGTTAACTCCTATGATAAGTCGGTTAATATTAACCAGACTATACAGTGCATTATCCCAGAAGTCAACCGTCTTTACTCTCGTAGCTGTGAGAATCTGAAATTTAATCTAATTTTCAGAAAATTTTATTACTTTCGACAAGGGGGACTGAACCCGCGGCCTGCCGATGTATGTTGTGCGAATCGCGTATATTTGTCGCTTTGTATGATGGTGATGAAGATGATGACGTTTTATTAAGTTATTACTAGACATATTTGAGAGTTGTCGTGACTGTAAGAATTCTCCTTCCTGAAGAAATCTTTCTTAAGAACCAGGATGAATCTTACAGGTGAATTTTAGAAGAGATCCTTGCGATTCGCAAAAATAAACCTTATGCCGAAGCAAAGCATTTTCAAATTATTAAGATTAAATTTTTAAGAAAATTATTGACTGATGTCTAAACCTGTTTGAAGTAGTAGACATGATTTAATTAGATTTTTACTAATTTTTAATATTGTTTCAATAAATTGTGTTTACTTATATCCTTGTGGCCCGCGGGTATACGAGAAAGGGCAAATATGATTACAGTTCTGGAAAAGGTTGAGAACCCCTCACTAAATATTCGAGGACGACTAATTTGTAATACATGCAAATGAGTACAGGGCTTTGTGAGCTCTTGTTCATTAAGGTGTCTCTTCCACGAGTTATACTGCAAAATGTTTCTTAGCACCGTATGGGCCATCGGAGGTTTAAAAGCATAGTTTAAATTAACGTAAACTCGTTTCATGTTGCCATAGTGGCTAAAACAGTGTCCCGTTTCAGAATTATGTCTTCGTAGTCTTGTTAACCAAGGCCCTCGAACACATAGGTATCGTGAAAATAGAATGTTTGGAATATGTAGATTGTTATATATATGCCGAATATTGCATTATTTATGTTTACGGTACCTTAACAATCATTTATTAATGATGTGGCAGGTCAGATATGAGCTCGGAGTGTAGTAGGTTTGGATTAAAAAAATAACATTGAATTGTATGGTTCTATAGAGTAATGTAAGTAGTTTTAACTTCATTAGTCTATGGCCTTTGAAATTAACTAAAATTCATCTTCTTGGTCTTACTTCTAAAGCATACCCGTGCATAGTGGAACTAATATAAAGTATTATAGGCAGGCGAAAATAATTTTAGATACAGTACCATATTCCAGATACGTCACTAAAATAGTAAATCAGCTACTGTAAAAAAATCGAATAATAATTCACACCAGTGACATCTCTACACCACTACAGCAAAGTCTCTTTTTAATTACAATTTTCGTACACATTACATGAATTGAAAAGAATTTTCTGTGGTTGGTGTTGATATTGTTGGTTTAATGTGAAAAAGGGGTCTTTTCGTGTGTAAGTATTCTTAACAGAAAATAAGGTAGCCATTAAAGTAGCTAATACTCTTTTTTATAACGATAATACACGATGAACTATGTAGACGCTGCACGCCAATGATCGTTGATACAGAATAGTGTGCTATTCAGAGTTTAAAACGCATAATATGACATTACACTAATCTGCTTGTAACTTACAAAATATTAATCGGAAAAAAGTGCAACTTTAGAACAATTAATATCTAACCTAAATATACATTTTATAATAATTTGAAATATTTCCTTCAAGTTTATTAACCACAACTTATAACAGTTTTTGTGTTACCTGTAATGTACGGATGGTCTAATGTTTTGATTTTTGAGGTCTGATATTTGTGCCACTAAATTCTTTTTGTATTTTAATGTTTATATGTACTTTTAAAATTATAACATTGTTCGAGGTACATCATGCTTCATTACCCATAAGAATAGAGTTTTTAAAATTAGATATATATTTGATTAGTCGTCTTCTAACTACCATTAAAACTCAAATTAGTCTAAATACTTCATTTCATCGTTTATAATCATACATATCTTTGTAACTGAGATATTCTTCAAAATACAATGTGTTTGCTGTGCGCCGATGTTCGTTGATACAGAATAGTGAGCTACTAAGAGTTTAAATCATATAATATGTAAACACAACATTATGCCTGTAACTTTATCAATATTGAACGTACAATAGTGCTACTTTTTAATAAATATATATCTATATAGAGTAATGTAAGTAGTTTTAACTTCATTAGTCTATGGCCTTTGAAATTAACTAAAATTCATCTTCTTGGTCTTACTTCTAAAGCATACCCGTGCATAGTGGAACTAATATAAAGTATTATAGGCAGGCGAAAATAATTTTAGATACAGTACCATATTCCAGATACGTCACTAAAATAGTAAATCAGCTACTGTAAAAAAATCGAATAATAATTCACACCAGTGACATCTCTACACCACTACAGCAAAGTCTCTTTTTAATTACAATTTTCGTACACATTACATGAATTGAAAAGAATTTTCTGTGGTTGGTGTTGATATTGTTGGTTTAATGTGAAAAAGGGGTCTTTTCGTGTGTAAGTATTCTTAACAGAAAATAAGGTAGCCATTAAAGTAGCTAATACTCTTTTTTATAACGATAATACACGATGAACTACGTAGATTTTTGAATAAGAAATTTCGAAGCTGAAACATTTTTAAATGTTTCATGCTTAAAAATAATAGGAATACGTATACCTCGCCATTTTTAGTTGTTGAATCCTTAAATCTGAATTGTAATGAGTTAAGCACAACTGTTTGAAAGATGATAAGATGATGGATTTTAAAAGTGTTTGCTTATTTCGTGGTTTTTGCCAATTGTTTAGTTGTACAGAAATAAACAATTTGCTACCGCAATAACGTATAATCATGACATTCTTAACATTTCAGTCTAGATTCTAGATTGAAGATAACTTGAATGGCAGTGTAATACATTCCAACATACGTTGCATTAATGTAATTGACAGCGCTTAAATTAAGTATTGAAGGCATGTTTGTACTCTCTGATTGTACTTAAAGCAATCTGTGTATTGTATTTGATTTGATAATCCACCTAGACTGTGGCTTAATTGTAAATTTTGAATACTGTGGCAGTGCGTGGAATTGGAACATTAAGTTATTCGTATGAATTTGGAAACAATATCGCTGGCAGTGGGACGCATGTAATTCTACGTACTTGTGAAATACTGCTGGCCTGTACTTTACACGGACTCTGAAAGCGCCTGCTGAATTGAATGAAGTAAATTTCTATTACTGCTCCGGTAATCTGTTGATTGAGCTTGTGTGTAGATATAGCTGTCTGGTCTTTGTCTACTTGCATGTATAAATAATATACTTCTGAGTGATACTAGCAGATGAAATGCTGAAATATCAGACTATAACTGTTGTGTGTTTTGGGACATCAACTATAAGTCGTAGACTGTTCCTTGAAATTTCCAGGTATCATACTCAAGTCTGTTAAATTAATGTGATTGTTACTAGAAACATCCAATTGCAGGATAGCTCAAATAAATATAATAATCGCAATGCCATTGAAGATTGTCGGATGTTTGTTGTAAGACTCCCGGTGGATGTCGCGTTCGTTAATAAAACCCATACGTATTACAGAACTAATTCAATTCAATTCAATTCCTTTATTAGAGTGTTTGCCAACAGCAAAGAGCCTATGACAGGCAAACACTAATACTAAAGTACAACAAAAACAATAACAATAATAATAATTCAATTATTTTTAAAGTGTTTGTAAAGTTACTTTTTTTTCCTTTCAAATAGACATTCGCTGTTCTTGCACTAACGTGATTAAAGCACACGTTATCGTTATTATGTCTTGTACTAACATTTTAATAATTTCCACCAGAATCGAGGTTGAGGTAGGCTGTTCTGATTGAAGAAACTTAATGCAGCGATACTGCTTAAGGGGAACGGACTCCATATTTCAAAGCTCATACTTCAAATGTGAAAGAAACGATTATACAAAATTGAAATTTGCAGTACTAATTAAATCGAAAAAGCTTTCTGAAAACATAAAATATGAGATTATTTTTACGGTGAATTCTTGTTGAATTTAGTCAGGAAGACTGGTTAAAGATTTAATTATAGCGTAATTATAAATGAGATCATTCCCTTTGACGCTAACAAATAGGTAAAAATTTCAAATAGCTTCTTAAGGTTATTTGTTCTAAGCCGTTTAAAAATGCAGACAATGATACGCTTATTAATGTTCTGCTTTTTAACGTGTTTTCTTGGAAAATTCAGAGCGAAATGCCTGTTTATATAAATTCGAGTTTACATTATTGAATTCTGGTTCATGGTACTGAACAACCTTTCCTGTCATAAAATTCTACTACCCTTTAATTGTGCCCAGAGCTCTGTATTGCTTTCATCAAAAACCTTAATTGTCCACAATACGCACTGGCTATTTCCTTTCGTACACATGCGATGAAGTGTAGAAAAAACTACATTCTGCCAGGACCTACTCTAATCGAGTACCAGGTACGTGTATGAAACTCCTCAATTACAAGCACAATGTTTGCATGGCCGACTTCACTTTCTGTCTCGATGTGTTTGTGTTTGGCCTTGTACAAACGATCTGTCCCAGTATGAGCTTGTCATGCTTCGACCAAAAGTATTTTTTTATTGAAACAAGCCTTCCTTGTTTGAATAATATATATATCAAATAACACTCGTTGAACAAACAGTGCGTTATTAATCTTTTGAAGGATCTCATGAAGCAGTGCACTGAGCCCTTAATACTAGTACGTACTAATTTTATATATTTTATGGTTGACATCTTATAGTAATTGTTAGATTCAGTGAAGTTTCCATGGGCGTCTAGTTGCCAAAAAATCCGTCGTTTCGTGAGCCGTCTGTGTCCTGTGTGCTTAGATCATGAGGGACTTCAAGACTTTATAGAATTCAGTCGCCGCGAAAGCTGTAGACCATAAATCCTTCGATTTCTTTTGCGTAGTGGTCACGAGGAAATCAGTGTTAGAGACAAAGTAGCGAATTCAGAAAATAACAGAACTGTATTATATTCTTCATTGTGTATTGAAACTTCTTTTAGTACAGAATGCGTAGAAAGATACTGTCTGAGAAATAACAACATGATGACCTTTGGCCATGACCTTACGCAACCATTTTAAAATTAGACGATTATCAAGCTTATCACGGCGCGAGTCGTCTGAGATTAAGTTTGTTCTCTGGGTTTCCGTATTCCGAATCACGATGTTAAAACAGTTTTTCTACATCTTCTAGTTTTTTTAATACTGTATATTAGCACATATACATTTCATATAAAATGATGACGGGCCACGTCACATTAGTTTGCAAATTGTTGGTAAGATTTCTGAAAAAAAAATTGTGCATTATAGCACGTGCAGGTACCGTAAAGCGATTTTAATCCTTGTACGCTTTCATGATGACCAGAAACGAATTCATGAGTGCTGTTTGTGTGTGTTCCTGTCAAAGCCAAGTCAGAGTCGATAAAGGCAGGGCTCGTGTGTCTAATAAAGGTTGCATGCAGTAATGTGGCGGTCAGCTGGATGAGCGTTGCATTCTATACTTTAACCAAGGTCACTATAGCTACTCTGTGTTTCCCAAGTGGGTTTATTGATTTATGTTGCATATAGATGAGTCTGTGCGAGTAATTTGATTTTGTTCACAGGGGATTAAGGCAAAATTCATAGCAAAGAATGCGTCGATAATAATATTATGATGCGATGAAATTCTAATACCTGAATGTTTAACACCACTAGTGTGATCCTCAGCTAGAGACATCTACAGCCTGTCCTCACAACTTACTTCCTCATGTTCCACACACACATGTGAATATACGCCTTTCATGACATGACTCTGAGCATAATGGTGGCCCTATGGCACAAATATATGGGAATATTCAGTTGATTATTCTTACTGACGAATATACATATTCTATTTAAACAGTTAAGCATCAGTGAAAATCTTAAGGAATGCCTCTTCATAGTATGTGATTTTGTTTCAGTGGTAGGAACTACATTTTTGATGAATCGGAACATTATTTGAAGGCTTAATGACTCGACCATGAAGTATCTGAACATTTAGCGTACGCTAAAATAAATAATTCCTCTGAAAGCTTTACATTCTAATTTCCGATGCATTAGAAACGATATTTTACAACTCATAGAAATTGTTTATTGTTCTTTGATGATATTTTAACTAGAGATGGATGTGTTAAAAGAATAACTTAAATAAGTATATTAATAAAAACGGCAAATTTACTAAACTTTTGTATGGTTACTTACCTTTTTAAACGAGGTTTAACTCATTATGTTAAACTGTAAACCTAATAAAATTTAAATTTATATTAGCAAATTTTGTTGCAACAAGGTAATTACTTCAATGCAGGTTTCATAAGGCAAGTGCATGTATCAAAGTCGTAAGAAAGTGACGTTTTTAAAGTTATTTACATCTGGACAGATGTTTTAGGACTCGTGTAGTTGAACGGCTTTGCACTACATCTAGGCTAAAAGCCTACCAACCCCCTTTCTCGGGTACATGTGAAAAGCTCTGTGATTTAATTAACTGTACAATCTGCGCAAGACGTATCCTGGATTAAACCCCGGATTATACCTATATTGCAGATATTGACTGAGCATTCGAGGTTTCCTGGTATTTTGAAGCCTAATAATTACTTTGGTGTATTGTAATTTTGTGGTTGGTTTGGAATATGCATAAACAATATATTTATTTTGGTTATGGAAGTGTGATGTCACTATTTTTAGCGCAGTCTTTTAGTTGATTTGACATTTGTGCTATTTCATAATTAATAGTTTGCATGTTCCCCTTCATATTAGGCAGGGGGAATTGACCGATAGATTCTTCCACATAATTGCCTCGCAGGAAATTTATTCTAATGTGCAATTTTGGGATTTGGTGTGTTGGCACGCAATCCAAACTGGGGCCATAAAATGAAAGTTTGTGATCACTATGAGTCTGATGTCGTGTATAATAACACGGCAGATATTCTGGTCATTGGCCATCTTATTATTTTCAAACACAACGCGTCTGAAAGTCTGTTATTAATGAGCGAAGTGCTTTTCTTTTCAGGACATTGTTTCCACAAACTAGCATATAAAATTTAAATGAACTAGTGTTGTGTAAAAAATATCGCACTCTGTTGTTTAATTAAAGATTATAATACGATTTCATGTACACCATTTTCAAATATGATCTTATATCCAGTTTATAATATATCGTACATGTAAACTTCCTTTAACAACATTATCTTGTCAACGATTATAATATTTCCCCAATAAACTCAAATTTTTTTAGCGTAAATGATCGCCATAATTTGCTAACTGTTTTAATTACACACATTCATAAATATTATCACATAAGGCCCAGAAATCCCTTAACAACAGCAAATGATGACCAGTTAGTCAACCAACCAAGCATATAGTTTATTCTATAGATAAGATAGGTCTATCATTAATTGTTTCCATAATGTTCATTGTTGTATCGTGTAATAAACAATTAGGTCTACCGGTGCTGGATAATTCATTAAGTATGTACGGTGGTATCTAAAGAAGATTGATTCGAGTTCAACATGAAAGAATAATGGACGACTGTATTCAATGTATTTGGGGAAAGTTTGCTTGCAAGGTGTCACATCTCAGGTGTATGTTGATTATCATAGAGGTGGTTGGTTAACCAGTGGCTGTGATGAATGAAGATTGACGAGCCTGGCGTGACGAACAAGAAACCACGTTGCGGTTATATAGTCAGTCGCCTTTTTTCATTTTATTCAGAGAGTAGAACTTTGTAAGAGATTTGCTACTGACTAGAATTACGAAATAAACATTGATTTTTAATACTCTCTGTGTTAATGTAATTGTTCATACGGTAAAATATCGTAAAAGAGAGTTTAAAGAATTTAAGTTAAAGAAACACGTCACTTCGTTTGTGGTTCGGTTTTGACTGTGCAACACTGTACTGTTTTCCTCTGTTTGGTTTTGAGAGTGTAAAAATGTTTTTAAAATGTTATAAATGCAGACATTATCTGAATTGTATAATCGTTCATTACAATTATAACATCGACTAGAAATTGATATCTCATTTAGACCGACTACCCATTTCTTCATAAATAAAATTTTAAAGTTATATTCTCTTTTTTGAGACTTTGCATATCAGATTTAAACAGCGCTTAATATTTCGCCCTTTTAAGAGAAATAAGGTCCATATTTTGTTGTATGTGTATTAGAGGGAAGGGATATAGATATAGCTGTGATCGTGAGACAGCGATATTGAACTTACGGTGCCTTAATTCGCCTACTGAAAAAGATGCTTTCTTTGTGTTTGTCTGCATTGCTCAAACCAACATATTTCGTTGTACGAGCTCAGTTACGTATGTTTAACCTCACCCCCACGTATGAAGACAAGGCATGACTTTGGGAGTGTAGACTAACCCTGGATAATTCTCAAAGAAAAGTTTTTAGAGCCAAGAGAAGATGAAAAATGAAACGAAGAGTATGAAGATTGCACTAAGAAATGCACGTGGCTAAATAGTACCAACTATTTGTTGTTCTTATTCATACTGTAGATTTAAATTAAATCATATGTGCTTTCCAAGTTATGAAATATTTTAAAATATCTTATTTGTTCTTTAACTTTGCGACGGTAGTGATTATCACTTCAGCTTCGTATTTCGTATCGGAGTAATTCTATCCTGGCGCTTTTATTCAGTCCCTCCTAGCTTATCCTGGGATAATGCCACATCTGCTTCCTTCCATGTTTCTTCTAATTCATTATTCGTTAATTCTATTATTTGACTCTAGAATCTCCTGAACTTTTGACAGCGTCGTTAAGTAAATAGTAAATAAACAAAATGTCCCATTCAACTGAATTTCCGTCCTATTGGAAGAAAGGAAATTTTTGTTCAATTAAGGACAGTCTTTCGATAGGTCGACGCTATGTTCCTGCTTACTGAAATCTGTATTAATTTGTAATTTAGGACCACATTTGGATAAATGGCTGTTATGTAACTGAAACTGTGCTATGTTTACACAGCGGCACTTGTTAAAAATGAGTTTACTCTGGTAGAAAGTAGGAACGATGTCTGATAGGTCTTAAAATTCGCAACATACGAGGCGTAGGTAGGAATAAATGTAGAGGAGGATAAACACATGCCCCGAACGTCTCGCAGAGCCATTATATTGTTTATGGAAGGTAACTGGGACGAGGCGAAAAATTAAAGACCACCTCGAAACACGTTCTCTCTCTCTATCTCTATCTCTGTTCCGATAATGCGTTTCGGCAAAGTTTGGCCATTTTTTTCCATTAAAAGAATGCGGACGGAAAAGAGGATTTAGTGTAGACCTATGGGAAGAGATAGAAGCTTCACCTTCATTGTGAGTGGAATGTAAGGGCCCCATGTGGAAAATTAATATCTTTAAGGAAAAATAAGTAAATGGCTTTTCTCCTTTCGATATAAAGGTTCAGAAACGGAAGGTTCTGTACTTATATGTGATTTTATATCAGCGCTATCTTTGGTTTATTTCCTGTTATGTAAGGTGAATAGATGTTATATAATTGATGGCTTTATATTGACAATAGCTCATCGTTAGACTGGCCACCATCGCATCAGGAAATAATGGATTGGATTCTGGATATAGGGCCGGCATTTTTCCTCGCCTCATGGTAACCCTACACGTGGTCAGACGCAGGCAAAGCTTTAAGCCCTTTGTATTTTGTGCAAAGAGAAACGCCCGGCAGTGAAACACGCCTTTGTATGGCTGTTACAGTATTGCTTATGCTGTATCATCGGATTTCAATATGGAGCGGTGCATCTGTATGATGTGGTTATTGTTATAGATATCTCAGTAGTGAATAGGATTCGTGCTGATTGTGCACCTTGCGTGTCTACCCGCCTAACTTCTTGAAACATTATACTTCATTGGTGTGTTTCTGTTTTCGAATTGAGTAGTCTTTAGTTACGTAATGCTGTAGTCGAATTAAACTATTCACTTGCTTTGTATTAACGCTTATAAATTACTGAAAGTTCGAGGGATGTTTTTGTTCTGTGGCCCAGAAGGAAAGCTTAAAAGACTGAACGGTGGTGAATTATTCGTGTAATTTGTGTTACAGCTTTCACCTGGAACGTCAGCCGAGAGATCAGTGATGTTAATTCTTATCAGTCATAAAAGTTTATTTATGGCTTTAAATATAGCTCCTTTTTGAACCCTTTGAAACCGAAGCTCACCTGAATAAAATTTGAGAGTTCAGTCCGTATCGCAAAGATAATGTAACACTTCTGAATTGTAAATTTCACTTGGTTAATTCTGTTTTAAAATATTTAAGGAAATGCCCCCTGTTTACTGGGGGTATCATTCGAAATCTATACTATAATTTTTGGGCAAATTTAGAGTTATTGAATGCGAAAGCAGGTAGAACATATCCTTAACCACCGGGGTTTAAAAGGTTTAGTCTTAAGGCTCACCCAAAGTTATATTTAATTTAGTTCAGTGATTG
Organism: Zootermopsis nevadensis; assembly: GCF_000696155.1. Next base: position 1,007,601 of record NW_019060444.1, read on the forward strand.
TTTAGTCTTCATTTTAAACCCAGATTAAGCAAATGTTAAAGATGAACGCAAACGTCAGACAGAACACACAAAGTGTAGCATATGAACTCGGATATTAAATTACCCGAATTTGAAAAAGCATATTTTCGTGTCTACCCTAGCCCTCAGGCGTCAATGTAAGACGTCGTTTGCATGAGATTCGCAGCGAAAACGCTGTTAAAATATGTAAACCGCAGTCTCCTTGACGAAGAGTTCAACGCCACGTTTTCCTTAACCAGTTTAAGTTTCTACAGATAATAACTCATGCTGGAGTACGGCTTCCACATGCACTTCGTACGAATTGAAAGTGTATAAGCAACACTGCACTTATATTTAAACAACGTTTAAATTATTGGAAATTAATTAATAACATGGCGAAGTTACGCAAGTTTCCCAGAATATTTCTTGATATGAGGGTGAGTGTTCATTAACAGACAGTTCTTCTATTTCCACAGAAATTATTTGAAATGTAGCTATTTAATTGAATAGGCATGTACTTACAAGTTACCTGTTTCAAATTCTTCATTGAAAGACGATATTTAAATTTTGTGTTGGTATGTTGTCGTTAGAAGCCATGAACTCTACTAGGAAGGTCAGAGTGCAAAACTAAATTGATGAGTAATATCTAGCAATTCCATTTACTTCTGGAACTCACCTTCTGTATCTTTAACAGATCCTTACAATATAGTAATGCGTAGACTACGGTACATACTGGATTCATGTTCTTACGAAAAGGTAATATCTGTCTACAAGTCCTCAAGATCATCGTGAAATCCATTATTGTGTCTAGCCACTTAGCTCGTGTTGTTGATTGTTGCGTTAGTTCTTTTATTTACTTAAGATTTAACAATGTAATTTTTAGTTGAAACTCTGATATTAAGAACTGTGTTGAACTTCCTGTACTTCAGTCTGAAACTAATTTTATTAAGCGTTCTTTACGAAAACGTTAGTTGTGTCCAAATTGACTCATAAGGACTATTAACTACCGCAAAATAACCCATGCAGTATTACATGCATGGACTAAATTCAGTCCCTTCCATAGCCAAACGATCTGAGGGCTGTCTCCGCTCTAGTTCGTAATGAATTAGATTACTGTGTGTGGCATAATCGTTTACAAGATAGATTGTCCGCATCTGAGTAGCTTAGAGCGCTACTGTACGCAATTTGAGTGGAGGTTAAATCCAATCCATGGCTAAAGTTGTTCATTATATTATAACTTCATCAAGAAGCAATGTGATGAATTGAGGTATATCATCACGCATGGGTAAACGAGAAATACACACAGAATTTTTGTCGAAGAAACTTGATGGAAGAGACCACTTAGTACACCTAGGCGTAGATGGCAGGGAAGAATAAAATGAACGTGAAAGGCATAAATGTCAGAATGTGGGTTGAAATTTGAACTGCAGTACTAAGATGGATAGCAGTAAAAGTAAAGTTTGTCCCACTATACGCCATGTAGGCGTTTGGGGTGAGTGGAGGTATAGCTCCTCTCTTCCTTGACCTCGGCACTAGATGGGGGTGAGTCGTCAGCATCACGCCCCGGCCAGCTTTACCCCCGGGAAAGGACCCCCGGTACCCATTGTAGAGGAGGCTGGGTGGGCCCCAGAGCCGGTCTGGACGCAGAGGCTAGAGGGAAAATTCTCTGCCCCCGTCAGGGATCGAACCCCGGTCGTCCAGTCCGTAGCTAGTCACTATACTGACTGAGCTATCCCGGCTCATAAGATGGATAGCAGTACGGCATAATATTGTACATTAAATAAATGTAGACGAAAGTATAATACTTGTTGCATTTTGTTGAAAACTATTTGTTATTAAAGGACCTTTCCTCTCATATCTTACAGGCCTACGTCAAAAATTTCTCGTTTACTGGAATTTCGTCAATTTTCCTATACGCCATATTCATTGTGAGTAGGTGAAATTTGGTTCTGCTTTTCACCAGCTTGAAGTTTGCTTTATCTGTAAGAACAAAAATTCATACTACGTCTAAATTGCCATAGCGCATTGAATAAATTGCATTAACATTAATATTATTTTCAAGTTTCTGGGATCGAATTCATTTCACTTAGTAATAGTTTTGTAACATTCCCATTCTCTTTGTATATTCTAGAACGTAGGCGAAATGCTCAACATTAAGCGACTAACTGAATTCGACCCATGATTTGCAGGCGTTGGCTAATTGTACTTCGTTTGATTATTTGATGGTTGCCACCTGAAATTGACTTAACTGAACAATAAACAAGGCTTTGCGTTCTGGTGACCAATTCGTGTAAGACGACGGAATAAGTCGCGTCACAAACTTGTATTTACAACAAAAACGTCTTTGTATTGTGACTTTAGAATTAATCAATGCGCATTTCCACATCCTTTGTAATGATTATGATAGCATAGAATAAGCCGATATCGATTATGGCTCTGATGTGGCGCAAATGGAAAGAAATTGCGTGCTGAGGTTAAGATGGAACGAGAAGAGTAATGGAGCGAGCTTCGAGATGTATGGAACAGCACGGGGCGGGTGCAACATTAAAGAACAACGGTCCATCAGTAGCAGGAGCAGTGGGGAACCAGGCGATGCGGCAGGCAGCTATCTTTCAGTGTAATGCTTCTAGTCACGGAATTATTTCAACTCTCATCGTATTTTTGATGGATGCCATACCCAAAATGCCGAGAGAATTAAAGCAAGCGTTTTTGTTCCTTCTACAATGCAAAATTATTTCTAAACCACTCCAATCTTCTTCACAAGGTCGAAAGCATGGACTGTGCAAGGTGATTCATTTCAGCAGCGAAACTCATATACATAAGGAGAATAAAAGTTTCTTTAGAAAAATAATAAGAATTGACTGTACAGAGTAATTAATTTCAGGGATAGGAGGAAAGTATTAAAGATTGAAATTGAAAATTAATTCACAGGAATTTCACGTAGATTGACAAATAAATATTCATACTTTTTATATGGTGGGTATAATATATTCAGGGTGTCTTAAACGAATATATTGTCCAACTAATTAACAGCAGCGCTTAAAATTTATTCTCGAGAATTAAAAATTGTATTAGGAGAAGCATTTTGATGTACTTGTTTCACTAGTAAGAGCGAATAGAGCAAGCTGGACACGTAGCTTATTTCAACTTTTTTGGTTCAGAAAAGACCAATGCGTAGATAAAAAAAGGACAGTAAAATTCGTTGTAGGAAAATGTGTTATGGTGTAAACTACATTTAACTAGCTAGTAATACGATTGAGTGGTGGAGTTTTATGTTGACAATGACTGGTCATCAAGATCGTTCACAGTAGCATTTCCTTGATACTTGAACAGGTATTGATTCTTGAAAGAAAACCCTACTGAATAGAGTTAGTCAGTCAGCCAGTGCTGAACAGTACCTAATATAAGAGAAAATAACCAGAAATACTTATGAGAATTCTATGGTATACATAATGTTTGAAAGACAGATTGTAAATTCTGTTTAGCTGTTGACAGTAGACCATTCCAGGAGAAATGGCAGGACCGTCCTCTCCGGCTTTGTTAGAGTCTAAAGAATTCTAAAGGGATGTTGCCCAACTGAGATAATAGAAATAAATTTTATAAAAAGTAATATGAAAGAACTTTGTTAAAATGGAATAAACTCTGTATTACGTATAATACTAGCCTAATCTTAACCAGGTTATTGTAATTATGCATATTTATTCGATATTTATTTTACAAATTAATTTGTCGGATAATTTATGATTATAAAACTACATATAGATATGCAAATTCACAAATCCATGAAGTTCATTGAACATGATAGTTAAGTTTTTCTAATAACATTTTCTATCGTCTTTTGCGTATTCACTTTAAAAATTACCACTGATATAACATCTGATTTTCGTAATTGGTTATCTCTTTCGTTCTTTACTTATTGTTTGCTAAATTAAAAATGTCTTGGTTTATGAAACTCGTGACTAGACACCACAAACGATGTATCTCCAAAGTTACAGTTAATGATTTTCAAATCGTACCTTCCATGAGGTCATTTTACACATACCTAACAGCAATTTAATCGGTATTGACATTACATCGTTTGCCCATTACTGTGTTGAAATATGCATTCCGTTCGTAATTACCAAGTCCCTTTATTATCCAGAGAATCCACATGAAACTTAAGTTAGATAATTCCAATCTCTGACACCAGAGCAATAGGAGTTGAGGGAATAAGGTTAATGTTTTTCATAAGTCCGTCTTCTATTATGAAGTAAGCAGAGATGACAAAAGTTGCATAATTCAAACACATTTACCGCTGTTGTTGGCTATTTATTCCTTTTCTTCGCCTCCATGAAGCCATCATCAGTGCCTATACATTATATATTTGGTTAAACATATAAAATAAAAGAATACATTATATCGTAAAAATCATACGACTTTCTCGGATGATTAAATCTTACAATCATTAAAATTTATAATGGTAATGACGTAAGTAAACTCCTGCCACTCTGCAAGCATAACATTCCAGAAGACAGTCATCTTCAAAATTGCCGCCATGAGAACCTGAAATCTAACCTGAGTCAAAATATGCGTTCTCCGAGTCGATATTCTTACTCTGGCCTGCTAGCCATTGCAGCGCGATTTCTGGTGTGATGATTATATCTGACAGGGAAAAATTGTGTCTTCGGCACAACGTTCAGACCGGCTGTAAGATATTCCCAGTCTGTTGTCCATTGAATACTGTGCTTTTCTCTGATGTAAACCCAACCATTGAAGTCCATTCAGTGCTGAGGTTAAGAATGCGTGGAAATATACCTCCTCATCCACACACGTGTGCATGTCGTGGTGCTTAGTTACCTTCGCCTTTATACCTAGGGGCTAATAGACACTCAGCCAGTACGATTTATCGAGTATGAAAACCTGCGATACAAACATGGAAATTACCAAAGTGTATACCTTCGCTTTCCTCGGTGCCACCATGCTAATTCCGAGTTAGCGACTTAACATAAAAGCGGTATGGTTCGCTTTCCATCCATAAGTTTCCCTTTTAGCACCGTTATGACATCCTATCTCCTACCTTCGCTCCGGTTCCAGTGGGCTAGTAGTACTACTATTAACTGCCACAAAAACAGTACCCCTGTTTCATCTGTAAGTAATCGTACACGCATCAGTGTGTAAAGCTCTCACTCTTTAGTGCTTACAGGACTTATCACGATGCCACGTCATGGAAGAAGATACGAACACATCTGTGTGATATCACATCCTTCGCTTTTTAGAGCATCAAAGTAGTGTTGATAGAAAATAAACTTATTTAGACTTGCACAAGTGGCCTGCCTGTTACTGGAGCTCACAAATGTGTTGCATCATAGTAGAAATATTTTCTAATCGTATGTTTAATTCAAACTAGGAATCGAGTGATTTCATTGTCTGCACTGTGCTTTTAGTTTAATAACAAGCATATTGGTACAACACAAATATATATTAGCAGTAGACCAATTGTTTCCAAAAGTCAAAAATTAAAACTCGAATTTCTTTATTCGCGTACATTGGATTATCTCTCCTCTTTGTCATTATTCCCAGCCTGTGGGAATTCTCTTGTGACCGACTGCATCAAGCTACAAACATCCTTACGAATTAAAAAGATTTGGATATGCTAGTATAATTACTTTTAAAATAATTATAATTATTATGAGAGACGTTTAACAAATATATTTTAGCTGAAGAAGGTGTATAAAATCGAATGGCATTCGAATATGTTCATGAATTGTGAACTGTGAAGGATTCACATTCGAAGGTGATATTTCTTTCCAGTTACCTCTAGAATAGAAACCGCACTCAGCACCGCTTTGATAAAATGATCATTTTTTCCTATTTATGATAGTAATATATTAACAAGGTTAATGAACTACATTCCTGTAGTGAGTGTACACGTTCTTTGATATGCGGAAACCTGACTGATTATGTGCCTTCACGTGACGACACGCACACATTTCAAGCAAGCTCTCGACATGCAATTCCATCCCAGTGAAATTTCAAAACTTCTGTTAGTGATTATTAACCATATTAAGAAACCATTATGAAATGTAAATTTTATATATAGATTCTGCAACCGTCATTATTGATGCTAACGGCGACTTACGCGTAAAGTTCGTCATATGTATCCCATCAACTACGAAAGTATTTCGACTGTGTTATAGCTGGTCTTATTTTCATTTTTCATTTTTTTAAATTAATGTTTACGGTTTTCACCACTGAAAGTATCCGGAGCATGACATCTTTCTGTGATTAATTTTGCAGTTCGTGATTCATTGACACACATAAGCGTTGTTTATGCAAATACGTAACATGCATTTTATCCACGTTTGAACGTCACGTTCAGACCTGATATCCAAGAGATGCCGAGATGTCTTTCATCGGAAATAAATTCGACCTGGACGCATTGGAGCCGACATTTTTTCAGAGGAGTTAGAAAATTTTCTAATGTTTAAGCCGTTTACAAATATTGTTGTAGTTTTAACTACAGTTATGGTTTGGAAATCGAAACATGTTGATAAATACGTTTAATTGATTCTGTTAATATTTGGCATTCGCCTTTTTTAATTTTGATTTATTTAATATCCGGGAGGAGGCCGATGCGTGACTAGCTCGCTCTTCCCCATTAGCTGCTGGTGAAAATGCTACTAACTGCCAGATCGTGTTCATCTGTACAATTCATGGACCGTTCCTCTCCACTTCGTGTATTACCTGCACAAAATATAACCACCTTACGAACTCATTTATTTATAATGTTTTGTTGATTATTCTTATCATTTAGAATTTAATTCAAATAGCTGTTTATTTTATTCTTCATATTTTGTTATTTTAAAATAAAACATGCCCTTGGATACGAAATACGATGAGTGTTTATATTTTAATGAAAGCATACATGAAAAGTGTGTGTGTATGTATATATATATATATATATATATATATATATATATATATATATA
>NW_019060444.1:1016993-1044352 GCF_000696155.1 Zootermopsis nevadensis
CTGGTTCACTATGAATGTAGGCCGCACCCCCTATCGGCAGAAGCTCGTCCTACATCCGGTTCGCCCGCTATTGACACAGTCTTGAAACTTTCCGATCGCACCTCGTATCTGTACACTATCCGTGTTTTCATATTTGTATTCCTTGCTGTCGATGTCAGCAGTGGAACACGCGATTCGCTTTCTTTTTGGGCTGATAAAATAGGGTTGCGATGTTACGGCAATAATTATTTGTTGCCTGTAAGGGAATTACGAATACATTATTAATGCAACCGGCCTCTCTATTCGATCTAGTAGTTTTTCATAAGTGAATGGGCGTATTGTCGTAGAGCTGAGGCCATGCTTGTCAACTTCTGTATCAGCTGGCAAAGAATATACCAGGGACAAAGCGTTCATATTAATTGTGTTCGCACGGCTACTATCTTCTGTTTTACTTCCGTCGTACATTGATATTCAATATGCTGGAACACTCCAGAATCGATCATATAAAATGATTTGTTGGCCAACTTCGGCCAGTCACGTGTTGTTAACCACATAGCTGAGGTTTCCCTCGGGACGAACGAAACGTGTTATTTATATCATGTCTGCACATCGCAAATTTCGTAAACAAAAAAAAAGTACTGTTCCGGGTTCATCTTTATATGAATTTTATGCATTGTTTTGATCTCGCCCTTGTTCCAAAATGTTAAATTACATTCTGATCGCTCGCGCACGTTGATATTAACTATTTTATTTGATGGTAAGGATTGCAGACAAAGCGTACCTTAAATTGTGACACATCAGTATTAGTTCATGTATTGCAACTCTGTACGAATATTTTCAGTTTGACTCTTTTGAAGATGTCTCCTCGGATGTTGTTTGTTGTAATCTCGTGTAAGTTTACCGATGATTGACAGACGCTTGCTGCCTTCATGTGTAAACTCATCGCCGTGATGATGTAGGAAGTAAGAACCTCTAAAACGTCGGTAAACTTCTACCATAGCACACGGCGCAACATCCCAGACTGCATTTATCTCCATAAATGCCGCGAATTTTGTAGGGGGTATTGGACAAGGAAAGTGTATTTATTTTATTTATTAAGACCTTTCTTCATTCAGCTATTTAAATAATATTGAATTCTACATATACCGCACCTGTAATCTTTAAGTATGTCGACATTTTACCCATAGAGTGTGTTACGGTTTTAAAATGTTGCTCGGTAAAACTGCTATGAAATTAGACCGGAATTTGAAGACCGACTGACACGCTGGAAATTGAAGACAAGATCGTTGTATTTTTTTAATATCCACAGAGAGAATGTTAATCTTTCGCATTTATCAGCGTGGGTCTTCATAAAAATAGTTTCTTCTTATACGACAGCTCAATTCATTCTAGTGTTCAAAGTTTTCGGGAGTGTTTTAATGGGGTATTATTAACTGCATTTTGGCTTTAAAACGCTGTCGACATCAGTTTTCTACTTTAAAAAATGGCGGAGCCCTGTTCAGGGACTTCGCTGGGAAAAACACAAGCATGACAGCTTTCCTTTTGTATTGTTGCATAACAAAAGAAAACACGTTTAAAGTTGGATTAGTTTGCTGAGAAGTGCAATTCCCTCAGGTGACGTAATCTAACTCACTCTCAGCAAGTTTCCTTAGCGATATTAGGTGTGGATGGTTATACAGTGGACACATTCTTATTTGTATGTGCCTGCTAGCTAATAATATGCCACAGTGAATTTCTTTATGATTTCATATTTAAACAGTGTAAACTCTCCACACACTTACACATATAATGTAAAATTAAAATGCCTTGCGCCAAACTAGAAGAGGATATAGACCCATAGAAACATGAACCTAATAATTTACAGATTCCATAAGTGGTTTATTCAGTGGAAGAGAATGGTCGTCGTTAAATATCGGTGGAATTACATCTCGAGCATGGCGCTAAATGGGAGTCGAAGGTTCGTTACCGACTTTACAGAAGTCCGCCACTGAAACTTATCCTTGGTCAAATGAATCTGGTCCAATTCTAATTTTATTTCTTTAGTGTCCATTTTAATATTATTCATCCGAATGTACCTAGATATCGGAAGTTGTTCTTCCCTTGGGCCATTCTGACTAAAATTGTACGGATTTGTTGTTTGTCTCGTGAATGCTTCGTGCCAGCTTATTCACATATCATCTCATCCTCTTTAATAACATGACGGTTCGTTCTCATTCTCGAAGCCGACCGCAGTGACCGCGAAGTGGAGAACGTGGGTACACAGCCATGTTTGATGTAGCATAACGCAAGTTATCATGAGGGTGTCAAATGTCGGGTAGACTATACAAATATTGGGGCCTACTGTATTAAGTTTTCATAATTTGAAGAGTTTTTTTTAAATTTTATCTGCCGAGTTCAGCATATTCACATGAACGTGTAAAATACAACATATTGTTCTCTACGGACTAGCTAATACGTAGAATATCAGAGGAATTCAGAATCTGTGTTATAGAATATTGGGAGCGAATGTATTTTTCTTGTCTGCCAACTTTGACATCAAGTTTGTTGAATTAGCACGGTATGAACCCACACACGCGTCTGCTAGATGTTGGTGCGGTCGATAGAGCAAGGCGTGCTGGTTGGTAGACTAGTAAAGTGATGGAGGAGTCGGAGAAAATACTGCGGTCGACAGACAGACGACTGCCGACTGTCTGTCCGTCCACCCTGCGCAATTCCACTAAGCCACATATCCGATATAGGCTTACACGTGATGCGCTGCGAGCCAAAGTTCGATAAGGTAGTCCGCGATACTTATCGTCTCTTACACGTCAAGATTGATATTTTGTATGCGATAAAGACTTGATACAGTAGATGGTATTAACGTATTAACTAAGATGCCTATCTGGTTGCGGTAACATATTCTCAGAGGACTTTATGCATTGTCAATGTTTAAATATTCTTAAAATGACGACTTTTCGTAGATTGACTTCTCCGTCTTCAGGTAAAATGTAAATGGCGGAGATGTCTACTCTTAGCGACTTACACAGAGCTCGTTTTCGAAACATCAGTAGATAATGTCCAAAGGAAATACCCTAACTGTTATACAATACTAGGCTACCGTAAATAGATGTTAGACCACATATAACCTTATTTTGCTGGTAACAGAAATAATCGAGTCCTCATTGCTAATACAAAACTCGCCATTGGCCATGATTCTGAACCACTTCTATTGCAATTCGTCCTGAAAATGTGTGTTTTCGCCATTGGCCATGATTATGAACCAGTTCCATTGCAATTCGTCCTGAAAATGTGTGTTCCTAAGATTAATCTTTTTTCTCCAGTTTCCTACTCAAATTGCCACTTTCCAAGGTATTTCCTCGCCAGCATTCTTAGCGGACGTATTCATTACATGGCGATATCCTTAATTTATTTCAAAAATAATATTGAGTGACGTATAAATCACGTCTTCAAGTTGTCAGATGGAAAAGGGTGCCTCCAGACAAATGTCTTCAGAAACCGCCACCAATGGTAGACAGGTTTGGAATTGTATTGGGACTAGCAACCATTCACATTATATAATATATGTATTTTGAAACTGTGGTGTTACTCCACGGTTTTCTCTCAAGCTGTTTGTAATTTCTCAGATGTTTAAGAGAAGCCATGTTTTTATAAAACCCGAAGATCCATCGCCATGTTTGAAAGTCCCATAGTGAATAGGTCTAAATTAAATTCAGTTGAATTAGTATCAGGAAACCCGCATTTCATGCATTCAATTATTACACTTATCCACGTGTGATTAAATTACGTCGTGCTTTAGTAAGTTACTCCATAAAATCACAAATCCTATTTTGAAACACTCTTTTATAAAACGAAACGTTAATGGGATTAAGAATGTGACGGAAGCTGCAAATTTTAATCCGCGTAATCCCTCCGTGATTTATAATACACTCCGTAATGTATTAAGACAGTTGACGGATGTAACACAAACCCGAAGTTGCGTGTGTAACAAGCCACAATACAAAGTTCATTTAATTAAATTTCAGAGATTCATCAGTTATCGCCAGCAAACCAAAATAAGCTGTTTTTCTTGACCGCTGTGATGTTTAAGTTTTCTATGAAAATTAACCCAATAGACCAGGGTTATCATACTGGCGGCCATGGGCTTGGTTCAACTGCCTGGGGATGGGGTCCACTTGTGGAATCGTCAATTTTTTCTTCGGCACATTGGCAATTTACAGCGTCGTTATTGTTATTCATCTTATTACTCTGAATCTGTCAACAGTCTTAGAAGGCGTCTCTTCGATTATAATTTATTTGTCAAGTATTAGATACCGGTGTCTAACCTTTTATTTCGAAACCTTCAATGTCACCATATGAGTGGCACTAATATTTTAACAAAGGCCTTAAGATCTATATTTTATCATCTCTATTCATGGATTTTTTCCTTGATTAATGCGACGGACATGAGTTTAGAATATTATAAGACTCCTCTTACTGGGGAATATAGATCTTGGTTAATAAAAGTGGTAAATCAGTCATGACAGTCACGTGTCTCATACTCTTTATGAAATCATGTTTACTGACTGTTATCTGTGATTTAATTAAGGGAAGTGTTTTAAGTGGGATCAAAAGTATGTTATGATTCACTCTGAATTAATCTAGACAACTGTGATAACCTCTATCAGTTTTATCCGCAAGGAAATGTGCCTTAGAATTGAAAACTTATTCATGAACCGGAAGACAGCTATTCTCTGAATTAAATAGTAGCAGCAGCATCAAGTACCGATCTCCTACGATTTCGCAAATGTCACGAGGCATCCGAGCGATTTTCAGCTTATATATCAGTTACAGGGAAACTCACTCTGCAGTGTGATGTGAGAATTGCAGAACTGTTTCTGTCTTCTCCCCCTCCCCCGTGCATCCGCCACTGAGAGGTATTCTAAATCGAACCCCTGAGACACTGTCGTGCCTATATGTTCTTTGCTTCTCAAACTTTGGCTTTGGGACAAGAACAAATATCTTTCTTCGCCGGCTATTACATCAGAGTCATACGAATTATGGGTTTTGCAAGTGAATTTCGAATGAGAAACTATGGGGTTTGTTCACATACGTTGTAAAAATGTCTGGTCTATATATTTCCTTTTGTATTTTATTATTTGTTTCCTTATGTGTTGGCTTTTATACTAAGCAACGTTCGCCCAACTAGGCTATGAGATCGCTTTAGTTTTCAACTCATGTTCGAATGCCATGGATTTCCTGAAGAGTTTACGTGTTACCATTATAACGTCCTAAAATGTATCTCGGCTCTTTTAACCCATCCGAATTAAAAGTAACAAGCATTTCGCGAATCTTCTATAGCTACTCTTGAAGCTGTAAAATTTCTCAAAATGTGTTCCTCTTACTATTAAATTTCATGAATGGTTGAGGAGATTACGAAAAAAATTAACGTGTTCTATTTACCTTCCATTACTATAGTTATAGGTTTTTGAACTTTAAGTATTTATTAGTATAATCGATATCTACAAAATAAATTTGACAATGCCTTCATATTGATGTTTATGAAAACTATTCCCAGTTGATCAGTTATGAGGACAGTCTCGTACAATTTAAGCCACTGCCCGTTAATTTATTACATGTCGATATAAAGATGCATTCATGTGTGAGGGGTATACACAACTGCAATGAAAATTCTGATACAGTCTGTGGAAGGCTGAAAGTATTATGATACGTTTCTGCGAACAAAAATGTAATAAATGAAACATTATAGGAAAAGAAATACACGGAGAAATACTTCCCTTTTCGAAAATTTTTAACACGTACAAGTGCGTGATCGGAACAATGAAAAGATACAGGGATTTTTGCCTTTTATCGACTGGGCCAGACATAGTGTAGCATAACCAGCCCTTGATTTCTTCTCAAGTCGGATAGTGGTTGTGTGTGGGTTGACAGATTACACCAGGAGCAAATCCTGCACTGATTGCAGTATCTAGACTCCTCCCACCCAACCCCGGACGACGGTGCATTGCTGTGGACGCTTTGCATTAAGCCTCATAGCTAACATACGGACCCTCGCCCCTGAAGAGTGAAGTCTACGGCATTGGGACCAAGCCGGGTTATCAGCCGCGTTGTTACAAAGGCTTTTCCGTATCGCAGGATTTCAGTAGCTTCTCTAAGGCTTCATTCCGAGTTACACACAAAATATATAGCGGCTAGCAGTGATACACATTGCCGTATGCATTTGCATCTCTTCTTTATTTTTAAAACTGTCTTATTTTCTGTGCGGGTCTCTTGTCTTCTGTAAGACTTCGCCGTTGAGGAACATACCAGTCGTACCCTCCTAGATTTCGCTATCCATAAACACTAGCTGATTGTGCAGTAAATCATGAAGTTTGTCGTGTAGCATCCTAAATCGCCCATTTTCATCATGCTTCTCAAATGGAAATATTTTGTTCAGAAATCTGTTTTAAGGCACTTGTAATTTATATTGTCGTGATTGTGACACGACAGTGGCCTGTGCGTGACCTCAAACTAACATGAGTATTGACACTCAGATCCGTACAGATCGGCACAAAACTCAATTCAAGAACAATTTTTCTCTGGCTTATATCTACCTAACTTTATTAAACTTAAAAAAATAATCATGTTCAATTTTACGTTAATTTAATGTCTAGCCATTCGTAGAATCCGATTATACATACATGACCCAAATAGAGACTGAAATGTTTCCGTATCGGAAAGAAATTTCATATTCCAATTAATTTAAAAATATTTATTAAAATATATATTAAAATTGTCCGTCAATCACAATAAAGTAATATAAGATAATTAAATGGTTAAAATATCTTTTGTTCCGTATCGAGTACTCGATTTACATATGGAACATTCTCGACATGTTGAAATGCAAGAACTGTCCACTAATATATATAGGTCAAACCGGTCGTACTTTCACACACAGATACAAAGAACACATAGCAGCCATAAAACACAATAAAGATAGTTCTGCATACTCTAAACACATTATCAATACAGGACATGCTTACAACACAATTAATGAAACAATAGACATATTAAAAATAGTAAAAAAACAAAAGACACAGAGATACAATAGAAAAATATCACATATATCAAACTTATAAACAAAACATATGCCTTAATGATAATAACATTTTGCTTAATAACCCCATTTTTAATGCACTCCAGTACCTTGACCCCAACCCTGACAAACCGCCTTTCACCCACCAACACCGCAGTCAATAACCAAACCTCGCTCCGATACGATGTACTTGTGATCTCTCCTCTTACAACTTCGATATTACTTCTCTGGTAAGTTTATACGTTTACTTTCATTTATTTATTTTGTTTTCTATATTCAATTTCATTAATGGTTTGAATCCTTTAATTCACAGACCAATATACGCAGCATTAACATCACTCCGACAATACGATTGTATCAATGATATATAATACAACAACAAATGTTGATACAATGTGAAAAATGAAGAAATGATAAGAAAATTAAAAATTAGTAATTGAATTAAGAGTTTATAACATACACCTGATGACGGCTCTATGAAAGCCGAAACATGTCGAGAATGTTCCATATGTAAATCGAGTACTCGATACGGAACAAAAGATAATATTTTAACCATTTAATTATCTTATATTACTTTATTGTGATTGACGGACAATTTTAATATATATTTTAATAAATATTTTTAAATAAAATCACAATATGACGCACCTACAATATCTTATTCCAATTAATATTAATTATTATTATATTAATTAATGAGAGGATTTTCTCCAATGGGAATAAAATTATGGTTGCATGATATGTATTTCCCTTAATGTGTATACATTCTCGAGTGTTTTAACGTACGACAGATGTCTATTGCTGTAGATTGTTTTTATTAACATTGACTTGATACTACTGGATTTTCATGAGTGTATAATTTTTAACACAGGAAGAAGAAAAGAATGCAGTTTACAGGAAAAAAATACACATTAAGTACAAATGTAGATTGTTTCAGTTTCTTATAGTGAGCACGTTCAATCACGTTGCAGAGCACACGATCTGAGTATCTGTTACTTCATTTGAACACTTCCAATCAATGCCAGTGTCAAGGATGTAACTGTTCTGCTGTCTGAAGTTAGGAGGATTGACTTTAATCTAAAGCAATCCAGATTGTGAAGACAACCGGACTATTTTTACCTCCAATATTCACTTGTTTCTGTCTTTTCGTCCGTTTGATAATACTGAAGCATATTACGTTCTCTTTCATTGTTCAACCGTTTGAATATTCACAACCTTGATGTTTCCTGGCTCTTAGATGGCAGTAGTTGATGTAGTTTTGCTTGTTCCTTTCACGTGTTAGAATAACGTTTCTTTCTACAGCACTGTTTTAACTTCTAGAAGTGGCTGACGTTGTCATGATAAGATTTAATCTGCATAGTCTTGATATATCTGACTCTTTATGAATCACATGCACATTTAAACCCGCAACACCTTACTGGAAATGTAGCTGACAGACATTAAAACTAATGTAAAACAATTAAATACCTATGTATGCGTGCATTAGCTACATTAAACAGTACCATTAATGATTTATTTCTAACTCAGTGAGCATGAAACAAATTGCGTTTTAAATTTATTTATGTACTCATGATTGTTGTCTTCCCAAGAAGTACACCGCGTTACAGAACCAGTCTTTTTCATTTCCTTATTGACTGTGAACCGATGAGCTCTTATTTCATCACTGTGTTCATTTATCTACATAAAAATGATACATATGTGTTCCATTAATTGATGTAATGTTCGTACATTATTACTGATTATATGAATCTATGTAAATCAATGGATTGCTAAAAAGTATGACGCTGGTATTATGGAACTTGGTTATTTTCCAGGGCTTTGTTTGGTTCCTTTTGTTTTATCTTCGGATTAATTCGTGGTCATATCTGTGAACTTTGTCTACATCTTTATAAGGGGATAGATGGAAATACAAGATGGAGTAGTTGGCGGGGTATAGGTCTAATGGCACGCGTTTTCTAGCCACAGGGGATCATTACGTCACCCTACATCATTCTACATCCCTAGTTTTCACGGCATGAATTATAAAGCTGATCTGCCAGTATTCGCTCGACTTCCTGCAGGCTCTACTGTAAATTGACGTAAGCTTGTTTCATGCCCTGATACACAGCCCCAATCAAGACGATCAGTAATATATGAGAAGCCACATTTTATGAAGGGTGTTTACACGTACGTTGACCATAATATTATTTTGTAACATTCCTGTGATTTATTAATGCAGTGTCCATGAACTGATCAGATAAGGTGTATGCCACTTTCAGCTTCTGTTTTTTTGCTAGAGTGGTCACAAATAATGCAATGAAGAGCAGTAACTAATGTATTTAAGCAGTGTATTTGGTGCTGTCTACATTTTTTCATACTTCTCACAAACAGTTTGAAGCAACATTTTTAAATTCTCTGCAGTAACACAAAGTAGCCTGCAATAACTTCTTAGAATCATAAATTCAGAAAAATCTAATTAATAATAAATGGAGTGAAGCTAACAGAGAAGTAATAAATACGTCCTATCGAATGTAAACTTTTTTTGCGAATTATGATTGTTCCCTGAAATTGCAATTTGGGATTAGAATCATAGGCCAGCTGTAAAAATACCCTACACGTAGTGCTTTGAGTTATATTTAAACAATTTAAATGGAAACGTGTATAAACAAGCTGAGTGTATTGTGAAGAAAATATATTTAATGTATTCAGAGGTTTAATAAAGATTGGCATGAAACTAGAATACGGTGCTATGGTTCTTATACGATACTTTAAACATTATATCTTGATCTTCTCTTTTCCGTCGTATTCATTTTGTGAGCGATGATCACTCACAGATTCGTTTTTAAACACCTGAAACGTCTATTTTTAGTCGTAAATAATTATTTCACAGAGCGTTACTAATGTATGTGATATAGCACACACTCCAAGATTCATATGGCCATATTAGTGACTTTAAATTCGTAAGCATTAATGTGTTCATGACTGACTGTTACGTATGGTACAGCTTTATTTTAAATATTCTGATACCAGAACTTATCAAGGGAATTTGTACCGCGGTTCTTTGCATAATACATGTTCAGTGCGCTGTGTGTCCTTTGTAATGGCTAGACTGCGCTATTGTAATCTGCGAATGTTAAACTTCGTCCTACCTGGAGCTACGCTTACAACAGCGCGTAAAATGAAACATAACATAAAATACACCGTTGGGATTCACTAATTACTGTTTATTCTTCTTCATGCAATTGTTTAGAAATAAATATTACAGTAGAAACTAAGGTGGTACAGTCAAAAAAAAACTTGTTGGTAGGTATGCTGCACAAATTAGTGGTCCCTTTCTGAAGGAATGTTAGAAATATCTTGAAGTTTTGAAAAGCCAGCAAAGCTGTTCTGTACGTTTTCAGCTATATTTCACTAGCTCCTATGGAGTATTCCATTTTTTCCACACAGTGAGTAAGACTTTGATGGATTTGAGATTTTCACAGCGGTGAGTTTGAATATGTCTGTCTTCTGGGTTGCTCCGTGTAGTCTGGTAGAAGTTTTTCTGTGAACTTCTACCAGACTACGTGGCGCAACAACCCAGAAGGCAGACATCTTCAGTAGGACTTCTTTAATGAAGAACCCGTCTATCGCAAAGCCTTTACATACCCAGTATTTAAGCTGCTGTTACGACATGTGGGATGACTATCACTAATCTTTATATAAACATATTGCCTCAGGATTTGATTTTGTTAGTATATTACGTGTTTTATATAATTAAAACTTAACTAGTAGTTTGATACTCAAAGATACGTGTTGGCAGTATGCATACGCAATTGACATATGCTAAGTGATATGCAGTTTACAAACATTCAAAAACGAAGCTGTTAACTTTTCGTATTTCTCACTCTAGTTAGGATATTAACATATTTATGTCCTTTCAGTAAGGAACGTTGTTATGAATGAGAAGAATGCTAATAATGTGGATTTTTAAGAATTAAGTATGAAAGACTTTCATTATTTTTAAGTTATATGATTCCATTTGTTGGATCTGCGTGTTTTTAATTTGAGAGACGTGTTGGGGAAAGCATACGAATTTTTCGCTTTGAACACTTAGGGAGAAAGCTGTCTTAAATATTTAGGATTTGACCCCTGCATGTGATGGAACTGAAAAAAATACGAGTTCCCACACTTCCACACTTGCTATACTTTGTGTTTGAATTAATAATCACAGCTGTTTCAGCATGTCAGCCGCAATATTCCATTCATGTTTATTCAAGCACGTAAAACAAGACATATTTCCAGATTGAATAGCGGGTGCCTCTGTAGCTTTTATCTGCTGACACATTCTTCTTCTTCTTCTTTCATGGATTTAGGCCATAGCGCCTGTTTACACATCAAGAGAGCGAGTCTTGCCACCTTGTTAATGGGCGGCCAACAATTCTTCGTCCTTGTGAGTTGTATTGAAGTACCGCCTTCGGGATTGTTTCCTCATGCATCCTTTGGATATGGTTATGCCAATTTTGCTTCATTTGAGATATCCTATCTGTTAAGTTAAAAATCTTCAGTTCTGTCCTATTTTTTTCGCTACGCTGTTTATCCAGAAGAGTTACATCTGCTACCGAACGTAAGAATTTCATTTCCGCTGTCTGGATTTTCCTCTTATCAGCCCTATTGGTTGCCCAGTTCTCACAGCCATATGTTAGTACCGGTACTGCCATAAGTTTGTAAAATTTTATTTGTGTTTCTTTCAGGGTCTTACCCCTTAATGTACGGCTTATTGCTCGTATAAAACTTACTTAATTTAATATTTATGTCTTCTTTTTGGCAGTACGACACATTAGTCCCCAAGTAATTAAAATTGTTAATTCTGACACATTTAAGCACATACTTTATACAGTTTTGTCTATGAATGTTCACCCCAACCGATAATTCTGACAGTAAGGAGATGATCTGTCTTAGAGCAACATTTATGTATTATCTGTATCACTAAATGATATTCGGCGTTTTCCATTAAATATGAAGATGATTGCAGGTCTACGACTTTAAATAGTGTAAAAAACAATAATATTTGTAAGATAAATTAGCAACCATTTATGACAGGCTTACATATATATTACAGTGTACATACCGCTTACAAAATGGCTGCGTATTCCTAGTATCTTTTTCACATTCTTTCAGTATCGATCTATCTCTTCAAGTAAAGCTATTTATCCGCCCTCTTCGTAAAAACCTTTTATGTATTAGGACCAGCTTTTTTATCCACTAGTGCTCAGCACAAGTATATATGTTGCCCCTGCCTTTTTATATCAAAATTGACCTATGATACAGTATTGTAATACAGTGAACAAATTTGTAGATCTACCTTGGTGTTCTCCTTGGTCACTGAGAAATCTGCGTTTTGATCGAATACATTACAGTTAGTGTGTTACTCCCCTTTTCATCAGTTCCTTGTCTGTGTTATTTAAACGTCGTTTGTAATCGAGTGTAACTGAGTAATAAGGTGAAAACAGAGTTTACTTTTAATCGATGAATTCAAATATTTGTAAAACTATTCGTGTAATGTTACGTGCCGTCGTGAACAGGCATTTATTCTGCCTTTGTCTGCCCATGGAGCTGAGAGGGTCTGCTACTGTGGACGGAGGCTTAATCATGACGAAGTAGGTCTCCCACTGGAGTTCGTGAGAGAATGTGTAGTCTAGAAGAAACTGAAGGGGTGGTTACCTAAGTATTACACGCGATCTTTCGACCCGTCTGTCAGTCATGATCTGCATCAGAAATTTCTGAGGGCAGCGCTGTTGTACATCATCTCTTTGTGTAAAATAATTTTGATATCATGCATTGAAGATTTGTGTCTTCTGTTTTCCAGTATTAATTTCGTTGAACATCAAACTTCTTCCTCTGTCACTTATTACGGCTTCTGGAATCTTCAAATTTATAATTAATTTTCATATGATTCTTAGATAGGATATCGGCTTATCAAAAGTTCTCTGCGTTTGTACGAAGACTGTACAACACAGAATTGTGTATACGGCGATGTTTGAAGCGAGACTCGAACTAGCGATCTCAGAAGACCGCCGTGAAAACCTCAAATTCTACTTAGCGACCTCAGGTTCAAGCGAAACAAGACCTGCCTGCCGGCCTGCTGAAGATGACACTGCATCAACTGCAGACACTATGGCTGTCCGAATGTTGTGGGAACTGTGACTGACGGCAGAAAGCGTTCAAGTTACTGTCCCAGTATTCTCCTGAATTGTATGATGATCAACGGAATTGCCGTTACCTGACAATGACTGCGAAGAAATATTACAGGTTATGTTTCAATTCGCGTTTATACTCGAATTATTAAATCGTTACTGTCTGACTAATAAATCGAGACAAATAGCAGTAATCGCACGGGGCTCAGCTGATTTTATGTAAGCTAATCGCTTTTCTGTAAATGCATTAGTGATACAAGAAACATTCTGAATCGCAGTCACGGGCAAGTAAAATTAGAAAGAATTAGAAATACTCAGAAACCTGGATGTGGTTGGTTGCTATGTCTTCTCTATGGTTTGGTCTGACATTGACCTCCAACTGCTGCTGAGGTTAAATTCATGGATCCTTACTTCCACTTACCTTATGTAGTGGTGCCTAGTCACAGGACAACTTCGATTTTGATTTATGTTTAACATAATTGTGCTTATGTTAATGTTTAAACATAGTAAAGTGAAAGGGATATATTTTTGAGAATGGAATTTTCTTTGTCTCATCTGAATAAATCTTCAGTACTTTCTTCTGTCTGTAGTCTGTACGTCAGGAAAAATCTCGGTATCACGATAACTCCTAAGTTGAGCTGAAATGTTCATTTCTAGCAACAGCTGGTAATTTTCCCTCGAGAAACTGCTAACACGAGGTCCGATTGCATTGGATCTGACGTCTCACTGTGACTAACACTGACTCTTTCAGACACTGCCGATTCTGATAACGGAAACTTGAAAGAAACAGTGATCCATCTTGAGCAGTTACATAGCGCTTCATAAAAGAAAGCTAGATGAACACGCGAGCAGTGAAGACAAATGCACATTGCATGCTTACTTATGACGAACTTAATTTCAAAATTAAAATGAGCGTAACTAAAAATCAGAATCATGATGTTTTAATTTCACAAACATGTGATAATATTTTACTTCAAAACATATTTTTTCTTGAGAGCTTATATTATGAAATATGGGTATTAATTTGTACGTATTAGTTTATTCAACGAGTCTTGTACGCTTTGAAGAGGTTGTATATCCATCAGCATATTTTAATCGAAAGAAAAGGGAGTTGATAAATCTCATTCCTCGATTGTCACAGACCGATATTATAATTTTCAAAAATAAATGTAGTGATGCGATGATTTCAGAAAGTTTTTAGCCATAAAGGCTTTATTGTCAGTTTTAACGCCGTTTGTTTCTATAGATAGCTCATCTAGATACAAGTTTTCGAACGGAAAAGTTTGCAAATATCTGGTCAAAAGTGATGCAGTATGAAGGAAAAGTTACAAAAAATCTGGTTTGAAGCTGGTAGCAATAGAAAGAAGCAATAAGAAACACATGGCTTCAGAAAGTCCTGTACAGTCGTTAGTTGGATTGCCCCAGCTCTTGGAACAAGTTGTAGAGCGATATCACTTTGGTGGGTGTTTTTGTCTCTCGAAAGTAGAAACAAAACATTCGAACAAACAGCCGTTAGTTAGCAACAAAACGCAAGACGTCACAGCCATATATTTGCACATTAATGATCTACATCACATTTTCTTTAAAGCGACAAAACTAAAAATAGGGCAAGACATTACGAGAGATGTCATCGTCAAGAGATGAGAAAATTATTCCAGATATATTTGCTGTGTTTTAAACTACCAGCGTGTCTTCGTTCTCGTCCGTATGGTGGCGTTGTAGACAATTACTTCCCCCAAACATCCTTCAGCTTGATTTTACCTCATTTACATATTGGAATGTTTCGTTGGGCTATGATAATTTGCCGTATCCCCTCCCCCCCCCCCATTCCATTGCAATAACGAACATAAGAACTTGAGAGGGCGAGTGTAGCTATTTTCATAAAGACTGCTACAAAAGTTGAGAGTTGAGGGGATGTCACACTAACGGGGGTAAATCCTCTGTCGCATCAGGATCTGAAACATGATAATTAGCCACAGCTTCTGAACCAAATTTGCTTCCAAATGTGTTGAATGCGTGTGTGTATGTATGTAAAGAATCTAATAAAACATCTAGATATATTAGCACCCAAAATAACTTAAATAATACTGTTTTATAAAGTTACTTTAAGTCTGAAATAAATTGCCTCCCTCGGGTATCATGAAATTTTTTCTCGTATTTAAACAAAAATATTGTGCAAGTTTCTTTGTGTTTAGGATTGGCCCAAATAACATTTTTCTGCGTTAGGATGGATAAAAGTGTTTTCGGTTTTTATTGCAAAGTGTGCAGATGTTTTAAGGATTTTGCTGCGAGATTGGAATTTTAAAATGTTTACGGAGTACTGAAGTTAATCACTGAGAAACTAGTTGTCTGCTGAAGTAGGCTACTAAATTACAAGCCTTCACATTACTAGCTTATTTATTCGACGTTTCCATCTTGTGTGGTGAAGTAGAAAGCTATCAAGACTACTGGGTTATGTATCTCATCTTATTTATAGGCAACAAGATTGAAACAAAACGTCATGTTATGTGACGTTGCGTGACATTTCTGATGGATTTATTATTACGGGAGCATTCCTAGAATGATGAAGAAATAGCAAAGGTTCCGTAATTATGAATTTACGGAATTGGTCTAGCCAAGATGTGTGTGTAACACAGGCTTTCTGAAGAAAGATATCTGACCAACATGTTCTATCCAGAGAACACTGACATAAAATCTCAACGCTCTGTTATGTCACACTTAATACATACATGTAATTATATTATGGCAAATTAATTTATAAAATTCTTACTCTAATTATCCCTCGCTTGCGAAATTCTACCCGATATACAATTTGACAACCTTAACCTCATCTTCTTCCAAAGATATTCTTGCAAGCTAGCATGTATTGTTACTTAATACATTGTGCTGTCCTCCTTAATTAATAACTCAGAACATAACAGTAATTATTACGTGATAATCGTTACTCTCGATTTTAAAGTCAGATCAGTGTGAAGTTAGGTCGCCCATAGTATGAGTTCGGCCGTATTAGATGTATTTGAAGATGAACCTTAAACAGGTTCATATTGTGTTTGTCCACAATATTCCTTTGACACTGTGCAGTGAAATTAAATTAGCATTCATTAATTGTTTATTTTTGTATTACATTATCGTCAAGAACAACGAAATGTTAGAATAACAAAGAAATTTTTTTTAAAATATTTTAATGCGTTAAAAACGCCTGAGTGCTAATGTTTTTGTATATTATATTTACTTTAAGTGCAGTTAATACCGTGCGAAGTCAAGCCTTCTGTATCAGTTACTTATCATAGGATGAAAAAATTACAAAGTAGTATATATAAGTAGTTAACTGAAGTGGCTGTGTCGAAGGCCCTAACATTTTGTAGAGTCTGTACATTCTCGGCACAAAGTGAATTCTGCAGCTTAATGGGTTACAAGTAAATGAGTTTCTCTATGTGCATAACTTAGACTTATAACCCTGGCATGCAAGTTCATGACTGTGTGGGACATGATAAATGATGGCATCACATCTACTCTTCAGCGAGAAGACACCAACCGCTATTACCACCCACCACCACAAGAAGTATAATTTCGGAGCGTTGTGCTTTGCGGTCGACCAAATTGCATGCACAGGGTTTGTTGGAATTGCTAATTAAATACGCGACAGATTTCTCATATAACAGCAGTTGATGAGGACATTTTCTCTACTTCGTCTCCATAATACGTCTTATACGGTGACGATAGAAGAGAGATCCGTATGGAAAATGTCAGTGATGGAAGCTCATCATTTGCAATTGTTTGAAAGTTAGTTCTAACTAAGGGGCTTGAGACCTAATGTGATTTCATGTTGAATTAAGTAGATAAGCTTTTTTATAGATTTTTCTTTCAGAAGTACGTTGTTGTTTTTTAGCTGAGTTCTTTTAAGAATGTTATTAAAAGCCCTACTTTAGGTGCCACAAAACATATTAGGTATTAAACTTTTGTAAATTGACTTTAATTAACTAGGCTACGAGAAGGGAAAAGCCTTCACTCACTTTGTGTCAGCCTACACTTGAAAGAAACAAAGAAGTGTTCTTTATACACTAGTTTCAACTAATAACATTTTGTTAAGTTTTAATCAAGTGCATCCATAATAATTTCCAATTCTTTAGCAGAATTTTGTATATTTTTATTCTGTTTGTGTGATGCGCTGTGTTCTCCTGTTATGTTTATATTTACGAGTACTTATAACTACTTTAATTCTTATTAGTCGGAATACTGTGCACACTGTAAACTATAATTGATATCGCAAGTAATAAAAACAAAATTTGTTCTCTTGTCGGTGCGCGTTTGGAAGTTCTGTAAATTCCGTATACCTCAGTCATAAGAACCATAACGAGACTTTGAAAATTTACATCCTTCAGATTCATGTAAAGATTAGGTTCTACTTTACAGCGTATTGTGTATAATATGTCCTATATTTCACCTAAAGTTGTTGAAATATGCAAAACAATTTATCTGCTTGACTCTGTCGACTGAAATAGTCGTAGAAATTTAATGCAGCACATAATTAGTGACTACAGAGCTCTATCAGTTTTGTGGGATTTTAATGTCAGATCAATTACAGCAGTTCCATCCGTCAGTTAATTTGAAACTCTATATGACACAACGTTGTCTGGAAACCTCAATTAACCATAAATACGTAATTTATACGGATTACTACCCAAAATGTGGATAACGAGGTGTTTTGTTCGCTATCACTTGATGGAATGGGTAACGTCTATTATGCAACGCGATGCAGCAGATCAGCAGACTCGGTGTTATTGCAAAAAATAAAAATGGTAGATGCATTGCTGAAACTCTTTACGTTTATGTTTGCTGTGAAACTGCAGGAAGTCAGCTGCACGAATTGTAATCAATTTTGGACTCTGAATGGTGATGCGATTGTTGGTGACATATTTATTCTTATATTGATTGATTTCTCTGTTTTTGCAGAACTCCACTGTGCTTAAATTAAACAGTACATTAAATGTTAATCCCTCATTTTGGTCATTATTAGGCAAACTTACTTACTGCAAAATCCCACAACATGTTGAGTCTTATGCGTATATCTACCCGTATTATATTTACTCTGCTGGTAACGATAACAAAAAATAGGCAAATAAGGATTCAGAAGAGACATGATAAGTAGTAATTGAAGGAGAAAATATTTGTTACTGAGATTCATGCACAGAAATGTTTGAATAATAATGCGAACAATATAACAGGAATTCGTTTGTACTCGCTTTCTCACGGTTCATAGTTTCTAATAAGTGAAATACAGAAAGTGAATGTGCGAAACAAAGAAACAATGAAGCAGTTCCAATGGAGTACGTTTAAAGTCCTTGTTGTTTAGTGGTAACTATATTTTCCACCGTCTTCAACTCTGCGTTGTACCTACAGAGTGCGTTCATGAGTTTCGCTTAATTATAAGAATAAATAGCCATAATTTCTCCAATATTAACCAGTTGATCTTTGTTATGGAGACATGTCTCTCTTCGACTGTTTGCACAAGTTTCATGCTTCAAAAGGTACAAAAATATACGCCAGCATTACATTGATTTTTTTTCATATAACCCTGGATTATGCCCAAAGTGAACCTCATTAGATGGGAACTTTTTATTCTTAGATGTGGAAATTTATCATAGAGATTGAGTTATGATTACCAGTCTTAAAATGAGTATTACTTTCCGTATTGTTTTTATTATCTTTTGAAAATTATCATGAATGTAGATACGATCCTCCTTAATTTTATTTAATTACTAACATGAATAAATTTGTAAGAACAAATCTTCTTTCACTTCTTAAATCTCAGACAGCAGACATAGTTCTGCAGCTTGTCAAGGTCTTTCATTGTAAATACTTTCTCTAGCTATCCATTCAGAAATATATTTTATTATTCTCAGTGGGCTTGTTGAAAATCTTCTGAAGGAAGATATAACGCGCCTTTGTAAACAATAACAATTCATATATTATTCTCAGTTTATTATTACAGCAGTTACGTCACATTTGTTCAATGATTTAAATCACATGAACAAATGTAATCGAATATAAATCCGAAGATTAGTTTCAGTTCCAGCTACACATAATTTTAAATTCTAAATTTAATTTTGTTAGAATTTTATAGCTTTCAGTTATGCTGGATTTCAACTTGCATACATTATATCCCGTGAAATTATCTGCAGATTTGGATTTATAATCAGTACTTATGATTGAATTAACAATGTCGTTTTGATATTTTCCGTACCCAGGAACATAATAATTGTTGTGAATCAAAGAACAACAGACTAATATTAACTCCATTCCAGTTAAACCCGTTATATGACACTGGAAATGCTTTACAACTTTTCCACAACACTGAATACTTTGGCGTATAGTTCACTTTTTGCTCCAACTTACAGTACCTGCTATTGCTTGCAGAGTTACAGGTTTCCGTGGGTAACTATGGTTTTATTTGTAAGCGGATATTATTGTATGGAAGTTCGACTTCATAAACTTAGCAATAATATGGATGGACTAACGATGCAGATATACGTTACTTCTGTAATGTGTAAGTGGGTGCAGTGAAGCAGAATACACTCTTTTGCGAAAATGTTAAAGTGAAATGCGCGGTTGTGACAGGAACAACGAAACTCTAAAATTAACACACAAGTTGGGAAATTCCGTAAGCGTGTAGCTCAAATTACGAGCGATACTCTATACATACAAAACTGTTGGTCGGAATCTGGTCATGATAGATAACTGGACCGCAGATCTAATGCCATTGAATGACTGCCGAAAGCAAATCGGAACAGCGCCACCAGAACCCGTTTCTTAAGAAAACTACCTTTAGTATTCAGAAGTATTACTCTAATGTCTGTCGTAACTAGTAGTTTCGATGTTGGTCTTCTAAGTTGCAAAGCCGTGTGCATTTGTAACAGGTAACATCGGAGAAACATACTCCCCCCGTCTTCAGGGCTGTTCTCTTGTTTCCGATAACGACATGAAGGAAGGACGTTTTAGACGCATGTTACTGATTTTATTGATAATAATAGCCGAATTTACGTAAATTTTCTATCAGTGCCCTCCAGCTGATTTTGTGACTAGGAAGATAAGTAGGCAGGTGTTTATGAATAAATATTATCTTGCGTTAAAAACATACGAACGTGTTTATACATTGTACGTGTTCTATTACCCCATTTAGGTAAACGCTGTTTAATCTAAATACTGCGTGTGACGTTTATATTATTTTGTACAGTTTTCTATTTTAGCTAGGAGCACTCAGAATGTAATGGTGCAGAGAAAAGCACGCTGAAAAAATGGGGATTAGTCCTACGCCTTTCCTTTCTTGTCTGTTTTGGATCTGAAGCTTATTTTACGACTTTCTTGTATTAAGTGTACTTAAAGTGAGAGAAATTTAGATAAAAGTGATTTTTATGCAGATACAAGTACTTCACGGTTAGATCACAGACTGTGCAGGAACCCGGAATCTATTGTGTTCTTAATGTGATGTAACATATCCAGATAATTGTATTCTCATCGACTGCTTATTTCATAGACTTTGTAGCAAAATTAGCAGTAAATTGGAAAATAAAAATGCAACTGGAAGCCGAGATCAAAATAGGATCACAAAGCCCAATGCCCCGAAGGGTGCGCTGTAAGAATTTTTTTTTTGCGGCAACATATTAGCAATAAATGTATTGAAGAAATGTTAATGAGAATGAAAGTGAGTCGTATGGAGGAAAATAAATAATTATTTCAACGTGAAGATACCAGATGTAGGCGATGGTCTTGAGGTGGTGGTTGTGTCTTCTGGGCTGGCGATTTGTGTGTTGTCCTTCCTCGAAACGTTGGTATACAGGCAACAATAAACGATACATCAACCCTCAAGCCTATTATCAGTAATCACTTAGCCGTGAGGACATTAAATCCTACAACCCCATCTTAAATTCATAAATGAAAAATACTCCCATTTCCATTTTCAATATTAAACACTAATCAAAATGTGAATAAGAACTGTAAGAATTCTAAAAACTTATCTGCGCCTTGTGGCTGAAGCAACCACAGGCTTTAACGAGGTCGCCTGGAAATGAAATTATCCACAGTATCTGCTAGCCGAGAAGTTTAATAAATGACAACTTGTAATATAAAGTAATGTGATTTTAATGTGTACAGCAGTAACATTATTTTAAATAACTCTTCTGAAGGCGTGGGATATTTTAATGTGTTTCGCAGATAATGAAAAGTGTAAATATAGGCTACATTTCATAGTTAAGGGCTGCTTTATTCGATAAAATTGCCTATTATATAGAGTGATGGTTCAGAGCGGGATGAAATATATACTTTATATGCACCGACTGACGTCATGTTGCGGGTTTTATTAACGAGATGACCCTCATGAAGTGACTTCTGCCCCTTTACTCAACTGCATCCTCTCTTACTCGAGGGGATTTCGCAATGACCATTTTATTATTGGACTGTGATCAGCTTTGATTCCTAAAAACCGCATGATTGTTAATGAGTGTTGGGTTCGTTAAGTTATTCTTCATTGCATTTTTAAATGTGAATGACAGAAAATTACATGTGACTTAGTCATAAATTTTCCAAGCGACAGGTAATTTGAGATAGGCCTACTATTTAGAAAGCCTATACTCGAATTTGTGTATAACTAATCAACTCACGTTGCTGATGTATGTCTGTAGTGAAAATCTGATATTAAGAATCCGTAATATTTACTACGTTAGAAGCAATATAAAATGGAGGCATTGCTTTCCCATAGAATCCTATTGGTACAACGAAATGTAGTACGATGATGCATGCGTAAGGTTTTTACAACAATGTAATTTAAATGGTGAACTTCTGGGTGGTTCCATCGTATAGTATTTTGGCTGCATGCCAACTCTTCGACCCTGAAAATGGAGGCAGTATGGTTCTCCTAAACGTTAACATACAGCCATAATACTACGTGTGTGAATACCCAAGGAGTTGTAAATGTATATAGTGCTCATGTTATATTCAGTGTGACCCAAAATTTTCCGGACTGATTTAATTACCCACGAACTGCTGGCTCCATCTGTTGAGTAGTACTATCACTGCTTAGGTTAAGGTTCCTGTTATAACTTGTCTCAGTTTGAAGTTGGCACGATTCGTATAATACAAGTAATTGTAGTAATATTGATACGACCTTTGACGGGCTCGTTGAAAAATTATTTTGGAACAAATAGCGAATATTAATTTCTGTTTTAAATTACGGAAGTCGGCTTCGGAAACTTATAAGATGCTCAAACAAGTGTATGGCGATGATGCTTTAGCTCACTCAAGTTCTTGTTAGTGGTTTAATCGATTTCGAAATGACAGGGAAAATCTGGATGACAACGAACACATACATAAAGAAATATTTTGAACTGTTTTGTACAACTTCTGAAATTTGACGTTTCACTTTCTTCTTATTATATGTATTAATTTTTTAAATTAATAATATTACGGAATCTGCTGTCAGTGCTTACAAAATTATATTAGTATTATATAATTATTGCGACCGTGCTTGTTGAATGTAAACTTATCAGTACAGCAGTGTCTAACGCCGGAGAAAGAAAAATACATCTAGAGAAAACATTGTCGAAAACAATTAATTTCAATTACGCTAATTGGATATTTATGTTTCTTGTAGCCAAAAACAATAAGACATCGGTAACGATTTCTGAGCAGTTCCTTTAAAATAATCAATGTGTATTTCGTAATATGAACAATGTATTGTAGAAGCATGTTGCTACTACTGTTAGTTTCTTCTGTCGTAATAGATACCACTGATTCTGAAGATAAGTAATAGCCAGTGCAGTCGAGGTACACATCAGTATTTCAGTAACTTTTTTATCCACAGACTTCGAGTTACTCGAAGTCCATCAAAAAAAAAATTACGATCCTTTAACACTTCACAAAACGTACTCTTGTTTTCATCTGATGAAGATACTTTCTACCGGTTTTACTTTGATTTCCTACAAGTTCTACAGTTAAAAGTTCCGCATTCCGTCTGTTTACGCCTAAATTGTATCTAGTCGTAAAAAGTATACAATGCTCTGAAACGTAGCAGCAGCATCATTAAAATTATTCTCTTTCTAGAAGTTGGAAGAAGTTCAAGTAGCGCAATGCATTCTTTGTGTTCCCTTGTAATTGAGTTCAAACGTTACAAGAAAGGACCAATTGTGCCGTGCATTGTGTTGGCATATGTCGTTAATATTTTCACTTTCTTTCAACGTCAAATAAACACACAAAACTGAGGACTATATATGTCGTCTAGGAAACTCTTTACGTCAGCATTTTATTCAATTACTGGTTCTGAAGAGCTCTGTTATGTTCCCCAAGCAAGACGAATGCATGATACAACGTTATATGTACAGCTAATATCATAGAATTTGAAACAACATTGTTTTTGTTTAATCCGACCATATGTTTACAAAATATTCCACCTTTAATTATTATACACCGTGTCCCATAATTATCTTTACAACTTGAACACCTCGTTCACCCGACATAACACCTATGGACTTTTTATGGGGATATGTTAAGGATATTGTCTTCCAGACAGAGCGAACATGGCAAGAAATCGAATTTCGTCTTGACGTGCTACGTGCAACTAATGGTGAGCACATAGGGTATATTAAAGTAAGAAAACAAACTTTGAGAGTTACTCTTTCATATGCAAGAAACCGCATTGTGATGTCTCATCTCATTATTTGGTTATTAAGTGTTAAAGTTGTAAAGATAATTATGGGACACGGTGTATAACAGCAGAAACATAATACAGTGCTGTGAAAGATGTAAGGTATGGGCATGAAAGATTTGCTGTTTATTAAATTGTTGTCAAAGTTACGTAGTAGACGATTAAAAGTCACACAAACAAATCACGCACGCACAAGCACTTATACGGATGCAGAAGGAATACAGGCTTACTGTAATCAACAGTGAACTTTACATGTATCATAATAAGCACTTCTGGTTATAGGATAGTCAAAACTGGAAATGTTTCAGAAACCACCGAGATTTGTTATAATGACATTTTTATCGTGTGATTAACTCACACATATAGGCAAATTCCTAGTCGAATAATTTCAATTAACGTGTCTACTGTTAATCAACGTTACATCACAACGAAATAGTGCCACCACTTTGTCAGTATTGATGTAGTCGTTTACTTATTCTTTGTGTACTAGGAATGCAAGGTTCCTGTCGAATTATAACCCCTTACCTTTTAAAGAGCTGTTCTCACAGTAAGCTCCCAATGAAGTTAAATGTTTGAGATGATTTTGGTATATGATGTACGACTTCTTACTAGGTATTTCTCCCTTCCTGTCACGGGATTGCCTGACCGAGATTATTGGCACCTGTCCCTGTTATATTATCCTATTCTTAACATTATTAAAGGTGAGGAGGCTGACCTTACATGGTTTGTGAAATCCGAATGAGGAGCGGTATAAGAGTATATGACAGAATATCATATTTTTGTTACGCATAAATAAAAGATTTTTTACTTCGAGAATTTGTAACCACTAAATGAATTAGTTCGGCTTGTGATGCGTTCGCTGCGGGGTTTGTAAATTTAGACTCAGTGGCTTCTCTCTGAGTAAACTTGTGACCGAGTTTAATTAAAATCGATTACTCGTACACTGTTTATTGTGAGGGGTGCTGTAAAAGACGGAAAAAGAATTCCAGTAAAAATTCCGAACATCACATAGGTGTATTTTCGATTTCGACAAAATTTGTAACATACATCTCGGCGTAGTTATTATGACAGCCGCATTTTGTGCGTTACCAATATCAGTACAGTAGAACCATTGGTAACATAAATATGTATTAGAACAACATAGAAACTCAACATCGGGAACATTTACGTCTATAGCAACACATGAATAGCTTATGTATTATTGAAGAAGTTCACAGTATTTCTAGAAATTTTCAGTGATTAAAGGGATTCAATGGAAGATTTCGTAATCTTTCCTATCTAATATCTTTGGCCATTGAATTATATTACTGATTGCTCTGCTTTAGACCGCTGAAAGTTTCTCAAAACGTCGCAGAAGGTCACGTTGCTTGGAAGAAATGATGTTTTGGTCATCAGGTATAGAGGGAGGCATTTTGTTTCTGGGGTCCAGTGGACCGATTTAAATTGATGGTAGGTTATATCGGTAAAGTAGCAAATATATATTACTAAGTAACAAGTCTGTGTAACACTGTATAGTGTCGGTACGTGAATTTAGCACAAATGTCAAATACTGGTAGACCGGACTCCGTTGATATTACTGGGCATCAAAAAATATTTAAATTACAGAAACAGTGATACTGCGGGTATAATTGTTTCCAAATTACTTTGGGGATGGCCAGAATTGGTAACACGTGGTTCGTAGGACATGGGGACTAATGACAATGAAATTGCTAGTTATGTAATGATTTTAAAGTTCATATTCATGGTAAAATGAAGTTTAAAGATATTATAAAAACATGACACGTGAATTCACAGCTGCAACACTCATATGCTGTATCTCACATTTTAAATGAAGAAGTGGCTTTTGGTTCCGGAAAACCGTTAAGAGGATCGCGTTTGTCAGGATGTCTGTAGGACAGATTTTTTTATTTTCCCCCGTTGTTCTTTTAGAGGCCCCGAGCAGATGGAAAAATAACATGTTAATTTCCTAAGATTCAGAAAGGAAAGAAAAGTTCAATAAGATTTACTCATGATTTGGTAAAAAAAAATTCTCAATGAGGTTGGAAAACTTAGATTATATTCCGAACTGGTCCAAGATCTGTATCAAAATTATCTGTCCCTGTAGCATCATATTCATAGTTCGTAACATTAAGAGACAGAATTATGTGTTATTATGCCTGTAACCAGTACGACACTAAATGTATCCAGGTAACATAACTGTAAATCGCTCGGATATGCTTTGTGTTTCTTCCAAGTACATCATGTCTGCTGCACAGAGTAGTAACGTGTATGAATTTAATGTTGGTAATTGCTGAAGTGAGTAGCTGCTATTTTTCCTGGACACACATTACAAATAGACTGAGTTCGTCGTTCTGATATAGGGTAAGGACTGAAGCAACTATAACCCCAATTATCTCTCCATCCCTCACATAGCCAAAGTGTCATTGCAGACTTTGGAGGTAGATTTTGAACACAGCTAAAATCCTGTGGATTAGTTTCCACTCGCAATAGACAGGAGATGAGTTGGCAGAGGGGTGAGATCACCAGGTGATGTCACCTCACTAGCAAATCCAAGCCCTATTGATTAACTTCGTTTAAAGTATTGGAATGGGTAGGATGTAGCGTAGTAAAACCGCAGAAGGTTGGAAAGTGGTAGTAGGGGGTGGGATCAAAACAAAAGCCTACGCTGTTGCGGTATCACGCAGCTTCACACATACACACTCACACCCAAGTTGATTAACTTACCATGGCGTGACGGTGCAATACTAGTTTATTAGCAACGACCCCCTCCTCGCTTTTAGCTGCCAGGAACACAGCATCCAAAATATGTTATAAACACGTCAACCCAGATAAACCCCTACTTCACCATCACATATTCAACAGCTCGCCTCTGATAATACCACCTGCGATTCGTTTAATTAAAAAAGTGGGATGTGGTTCAATTAGACATGTTAATCGATTATCCGAAAGCCTTTAATCTGTTCGTGGCATATTAAACAGTATTAATTAAATACAGTTTTTTTTCCTTGCATTTATAAAATGACGTGACATCAGATGCTGCATGTTACAGTTACATATTGCGTTTCTTGCATCTCGAAGTACAATATATTTTTTCATTGTTCAAATCACTTTATTTTATATTTATACTCGTGGTTCTTAATTCTCCCGGAAACTAAAATATAGCGATGCGAATATAAGGTACAAGCTATTCTTGTTTTCGATACTGAAGTCTGAAACGTGGTTACAAGTATTCTTTGTTGATATCAGTATTATAGGAATTTGCATGCTTGAAAATAACTTGCAAACATTCTTGATTGAAGCTGCTCTACTTTATAGAGATGATTATTAATTACGAGTTTGGATAATTAGGAATTTTAAGGTGCTACATCCCCGTCGTAAACAACTAAAAAGGCTGTTTCTTGTGATCCGGTTGAGATATCTTCCAGATACTTTCAAAATACAGGATTAGATCGTTACCGTA